>DWJK01003850.1:0-12629 GCA_018248815.1 Croniades pieria auraria
AGCACGTAGCGACAGTCCGCTATCGTTTCCAAACGTATAGAACAGATGTTTTGTTTGTTAATATACATATTATATACCAAAATGTGAATGCTACCTCCTGTTCGGTTGTCCCTTAATGAGCGCTAGTTTACGACCTTCTTCTCCTGTTGCGACTTGTCGACTTGTCGATTTTCACAAATGTTGTCGATTGAAATAAGATGTATGCTCGACAACTCTGTCAACTCAACTCACCTCCGTGACCTCTCATTGTGCTTTGGAAACTATCTGAATGTAATATGTGAAATGAAATTGTTAGTTTAAAATTCCATTGATCTACAGAGAGGTCATACTTAATCGTCGGACTGTTGCTTTCTATGATGAAAGGTACGATGTAAGTAGAACATACTTTATATTACTATTTCCTATACAACGTGCCAAAAAGGTGCCACGTTAAGTCCTCCACCTAAAATAAACTAAGGAATATTAATATTACTCTAAGTACCCATTTTTTGTGGTGCTCTTAAACTGTGCTCGAGCATATGCCACCATATTATGTAATTATGTACCTATTCTGATAGTTTTGTAATTAAATAGACCGTTTATATGTTGAACATTAATTGTTCAACTTGATGTACCTACCTATTTTTAATAGGTACAAATATAGGTATGACGCTAGTTATTGAGCTCGAATTCGCTCTGTGTATTTATCGTAATGCAGCGCAAATGTCCAATAGCGGCGGCGCGGTGCGGTCGCGGCGCGCAGGTGCTGCACACGCGGCCACCGGGTTGTGTTCACAGATTGCGATGAGCTAAGAAAACGATAATTAATTATGCCTTTTATTAATTTTTATATGATACACCTTTTCTTTCAGGATGTAGAACTCCTTATTTTTTTTTATTCGAGTAGAGACATTTTGTTTCGTACTCCGGACGACACGCGTCGAGCGTTCCATATAAATTATGGTTAGTTATTTATCATTTAATAGTTGTTAGAAGCTTATAGGAATTCTGTAAGCATTGTAGAAACTTACGGTACAGGTGTCGGTGATGTAATCTCATTTACATCAGATGAGATTATATTGTATGGAGATTAGATAGTAGACAGGGTATGGAATTTAGGTTAAAAATTCAAAATAAATAACTGAAACATATTGAAGAGTTTAAGGATTAAATAAAAAGATGCTTTCAACAGTACGACCACTTGAACTTAAATGTGGAATGTACCAGACTGTAACAATATTTTCGTAAATAAATTACATTCAAACACATCATTTATATTGTAATGCGAACTTTTAATGTCAGAAATGTTCCTTACTGAGTATAGAATCACGTGATACAATTATAAAGGGTAATTAGTGCAGGCGATAACTAGCCCTGGGCGGCGCGCCCCGGCGAGGTGGGCGCGCAGCGCACAGCCACACCGTATTGAAATTTAGAAAATATGGCCTCGTTAGCCGCACGCACAGAACCCGCACTGCGTACCTTTGTTACGTATATTCCAATATGTTTGTCTCGTCTATTATCATAATATTGAAGTGTAATAAAATCTTACACGAATCATTGCTAGCATATTCGGAGTTTAAACATTTTTATATTGAAAACAGTATGGTGTCTACCTTTTACCCGTTAGAATGTTGATTAATGTTAAAATGTATGGTACTGGGTAGACAAAATAGTAATGAATTATTTAACTAATTGCTGAAAATCCTTAAATAATAGTGACTTTTAAACAACCAAACGTAAACCTGGAATAGTTTTTTAATGAAGAGCATTCTTTTAAATTACAGCACGTTCAGGTCACTGCAAAGTTGTGAGTTTGTTTAGAAAGCAATAAATCAACGGCTCGCAGATACGCCTTAGATGCCTTTAATTATTGCTTTTGGGGTAATAAAGATACGTAAATCTTTTCGACTGGCTTGGTGCTCCAATGATCAGCAGGCCGCATGTTGAGCGGGGGTGTATAGGTTCAATTCCCACCCAGGATAAAAATTTGTTGATCGAGCATAAATATTTATTCTTTTTCTCTGTAAGATAAATATGTAAGTAGATATAAATACTCGTATGTGTAAGAAAATCTTAAGTAAAATTCGTTGTGAGCCTACAAGGTGACTATAGCTTCTAGCGGATGTGGTAATGATATCTCTAAAATAGAAACTATACCCATATTATTAGTCATCATCTACTCCTTTATCCTTCCAGTTTTGGACTCGCTTCTCTTCTCACAATAAGAAGGTAACGCCATACTCTGCTATGCTGATGCAATGCTGGTACCCGATTCGCAATATTGTTCACAACGATATCTATAATGACAGTTACGATCTATAATAACGACTGCCTCGACTCGAAATTCTTATTGGCAGCTAGTAGTCTGGATTTGTGATATATTACATTGAGGAAGGGGGGCGTAAAACAGCAAGTGTATTGTGGGAGCGTACTACACTCCTCTGCCTACCTCTTCGGGAATTACAGGCGTGAAATTACGTTGAAAGTACTTATAAGTATGAAACATATGTATTATATTTGTATTTATTAAATTATAGTATGAAGATGATATATATATTTTTATATTATCTCTATACTATAAAGATTTTGACTGCCTGGTTGGTCGAGTGGTGGTTGCAAGCGCGACTGTCGATCGGGACGTCCTGGGTTCAAATCCCGGGTTGATTGCTATAAGATTTTTCTAATTTAGAATTTCTGGTAGTGACTCTGAGTCTAGAATTGTGCCCGGTGTATGGCAATAGGCTCACCACCTATTCCATGGGACTTAAACGTAACCGGTGAAACGTGGGAGTGTACTACGCTCCGCTGCCTACCCCTTCGGGGATTACAGGCGTGATGTAACGTTACATATTTTTTTATTATTATAAAGATACATACATACATACATTTATACACTGTACTGTCTACTTCGCTAGAGTGTTATTGAACATATTTATACGAAACCGTGTCTGCTTCTAGGGTGTCTGCTGCACAATGTCCAATGAAGATAAACAATTAACATACCATAGGTTGATATTTATATGAAATTATTCCATGATTAGACGCATAACTGAAATGATGAAACGTGGAAGTGTACTACACTCCTTTGCCTACCCCTTTGGGGAGGTACAGGCTTGTTGTTAAGTATTTCTATGTAAATTTTTCAGTCGGTCAATTTGTCAGTCATAGGTCTCTCCTAATGTGAGCCACAGCGCCATGTCCTTGGCTTTTCGTATCCAAATTTTTCATTGGCAGGTATGTTATTTTATGAAAAAACGTATGCCGTTTTTATTTCTAATTGTTATATTGTAACAAGTCTGAATCTTGTTACAATATAACAATTGCTGGTATGTTTAATATTTTTTATTATTTAGCGAATCTATTTACAACTCAATGTTATACGTTACTGATTTGTTGTAAATAGTTAACAATGTGGAGTACGGTGCATGCGGTGAACACAGTGCAACATGTTTATTTTACAGCTTCTATTCTTGAAAAGTTAAAGATAAAGTATAATTAAACGAATTGAGGATAAACATTTAAGCAAAGCTGGAATTTATTTCAACGTACATGTTGAATAGCCCTTACTTTATCATCCACCTTCCGCTACTCGACAACAGATGTCACTAGGTGTCGTGATGTGCCGAATAGAAAATGACTGATAAAATTTGTAATATATTATTCATTAATAGTAAATAAATATTATGTATTATTATGTACGTTATACGGTTCTATTAGATTTTGTAACAATTCATAAGGTAATATTTTTTCTTAGTTTCTCGTAATGTCTTTTGTGTGGTGTTTAACGTAACCTTTTTTATTTTTTCGTAGTATAAGTAAATGTTGCCCTTTAAAAAAATTACTGTGCCTTGAATTTTTATGAATAAAATTAGGAAGAGTATGGTTTGATTGGAAAAAAATAGACAAGATAATGTTACGTAATAATAATACAAGAATATTTTATTTTGAAGCGCTTAACTTTCGATATTCAGGTAAATAATTGTAATAATTGATTTTATCTCTGCGTCGTGACAAAGTAAGTTCGTGGAATACCTATCATGTGCCGGATGAATACACCTACACACGAACCTATCGTTTACTAATCTGTGCACGGCCACAGTGCGTCCGGCAACTGCTGATAAAAACTGGCCAAGCGCGAGTGGGCCTGCTGCACCGTGGCATGCGTACAGCACATATTATTAATATGTTTATGTTTTTGAATTTCTTTGCCCTATTCATTACATTACATTACCTCCTCGGTTCGGTACAAAAACTTGCAGAATAATGGAAATTGTTAGCTCGAACGATTAAGTGCAACA
Source organism: Croniades pieria auraria (assembly GCA_018248815.1). Taxonomy (NCBI): domain Eukaryota; kingdom Metazoa; phylum Arthropoda; class Insecta; order Lepidoptera; family Hesperiidae; genus Croniades; species Croniades pieria. The sequence continues at coordinate 4,281 of DWJK01003850.1, forward strand.
AATGAAAACAAATTAGGTATTCAAAGAAAAAAAATATACCTTTCTTGTAATTTTAATTATATGAACTAAATCTAATAGGAAAATATTGAACATTAAGTATAACTTTAAAGTTTTCGAAATAAAATCGTTCGTACAGCTTTAGTTGTGGGTATTCGTAATCTCCGCACGCAAACATCGACGTCGCTTCCTATTGGCACAATAAATAACAATGACAATACGCACACATCGGAGCAATTATCGTGCACACAGCACAGTTTAGAGATAAGAAATTGATTGTAGCATACAGACGCGGCTGGCGATTGGTCGCACCTGTACGGCGAGCAGGGGGGGGGGGGGCGGACATGTTTGCTTCAAGAAAAAACCCCGCCTGTTACAGATGTAACATTTAGAATTATAATCGTGCGTTGAGAGTATTACTACATAGTTCTGCATTCAGCTAAATGGGGTTCGCTGTTCCCTTAATTTTGTTGCCTCTACGTCGTCGTGCCACGTGTTGACCGCGCTATATGAAGTAGTGATCGACATTCCGTAATTTTAAACATTCTGGAACTGAATTTGCTGAAGGTAACTTTGATTAACATGTTCGTTCTATGACCAGAGTGTAACTCTACAGATAATTATAAGTAGATGCTTTACGTAACGTACGCAGTAGTCTCGCGACACCTACTGCAGTGGTATTTGGTACATTTGTTTGTTGCTCTGCTGAACATAAGCGACAAATCCATATACACGAAGGCCTACTTTAATTTCAAAATGACAGTTTTGAAAAGGGATTTAACCAAAACAATTGTGCACCATGTTTAGATAATTCCAGCGGTTTGCCGCGACTCTACATTTCGTAGAGTGAATCAGCCTCTAATCTGACATGGTCGCTACGCAGTAGGATTGATGCGAAATCCCCGAGAAATTCACTATTATTATGTGAATTGCAATCCTCATAATATTATTCTGTTGTTTGCGGTTATAGTGATATAAAATACCTCGACGTTTCTTACGTAATTATATATCAATTTAATTACGCGTAAGTTTAAATATTTCTTTTTATTTGAAAATGAAACAAGCCGTCTAAAAAGTAAAAAAAATAAATCTCTTCAAGTTTAATAATCAAATAGATAAATTTTAATGATACGCCTGAAAATAATTTTTCATCAATATCTAAATTTATCATTAGTTTATCTAACGTTAATATCTAGGCATCTATTTAAGAGGATCCTGATGTTTGTTAAAAACGCTTGATCATTATTTAGGTGCCACGTTTCAGTTTACGCTTATTACATTTCAATAAAACCTACCAAGAGTCACAAAGGTAACATTTGTTAGTACATAATTTGTGGAATACATAATGAGGTCTTGAGATTTATAAAAATCAACAACACTAATTACTCACTGCATGTGTACCCACGGAGGGTTAGCTTTCTGTTTGTTGTGGACCCACTTTCAACATTATCAATTAGGTCTCTACATTCATGTACCACAATATCACCGTGAGCTGTGTATGGGAAGATTTCAATCTACCTACATATTGCAGGTATTAAACAGACGTCTCCATTCTCTTCAGATAGGTACATTACAATATCTGAACGTACAAATTACGAATTACGAATATCTGGGAAAAAAGCTAGTACCTAGATGGCCTAATTTCAAAACTTCCATTCCTCTTTCTCTTTACACGCGACAAAGTACCTTTTAAATTTCTATGCCGGGACTAGAAACAAATCAAGCTCCCTGTTTGAGGCGGTCTAATGTCGGTCATATCTATAACATGCCTCAGTACAAGCGGTTCAATATTGACATCAATTATTTGCTTCTGACTGTTATTTACAACGTCAAAGTTTCACGACACGCATTTACCGCTTTAACTTGCAAGAGTGCATGCAGCAAGGAATATCGCCACACTGAACGGGAATTAATGTTACCTGTTATTAAATTTTCCATTCTTATCGACATAAATTCAAATTAACATAACTGACTCGTCACACGTAGAGTTTTCGTCCTCTATGCATGAAGCTGTTTACGACTTTATATCGCAGAGTACTTAAATAACATTGATAAAGAGATCACGTTCGATATTTACAAGTGATTAGCGGATCCACTAACTAGATGCTAACGAGGCGAGCGATTTGATGTTCACAAACAGATAATCAAGAAATATGAGCAAGCGTTGATTCACTGAAGGGTTGTCCTTTAACACTTCTCTCAACATCGATTTAACGGTAAATCAAATATTTCTTTTATAAAAAGATACTTTTCAAATAATCTTCACAAGCGTGATTGTTTACCCAATATAAAGCGTATACTTAAATTCATGTAAATTAATAGCAAGTTTAAATCTTACCAAACAACAAGATACGAAATAAGAATAGCTTTAACTAAAGACAAATTTTGCGCGCAGTTAATATGGCAATTGTTTACAAAACACGAATTGGCGATAATGTACGTACTACAAGATGTTATCTCCGCGCGGCGTCACTGCCGTCCATTGATGGACGTCGGAGAAACGCGAAACGGGCACACTTGCGATTCATGCCACTGATGAAAACAGCTATTTGATTGACTTTAACTCGTCCGTTCCAACGCGTCCAACTCTACCGCTCTAAATATTACGCACAGCCGATGGCCCCAGTAGCCGCCGTATCGTCCCTAACATATTGTCCACTCCAGGCAGGCGGCGATTAAAGAAGAAGAAAAAACAAAAGGTAGGAAAGAAAAAAGCAAATGAATTAAAACAACATAATCGTTTCCGATTTGAGATGTTGAAAGAGCGCGCTTCCCCTCGACAAACGAAACTTTCTTTTAAGTCTGTGTATACCTGTTCCCGATTCTCAAGTGGATGAATTATATCCCAGGGGAGTCGAGGGGAGATTACCGAACACTGAGGTTATTTCTAATGAAGACGTGTTCGAGTTTTATTTTTATGCGGCGAAGAGGTGATATCATTTTCACCTGTTTCAGTTAACGGTTACATCTAACATTCAGGCTCGTCGGTTGAAAAGCGTAACGTTAGTTTTCTGCCGACTTGTTGAAGAGTTAATCAGATTTTGAATTTGAATGCTATCATTAAGTTGGACAATTAACATCGAATAGATAAATTCGAGAAGAGAAAAAAAATGAGAAAAATTAAAAAGTTAACAACTTTGTACAATCAAGGTAAAATAAAAGTGGGAAATAAAATAAGCGGCAAATAAACATAAAAGGAAAAGAAGCTTACTCAGGGCCGCGTGCCGCCTGGCCGAGGTGGTGGACGTGGGAACCTGCTTACTCCGCATGTCCGCAAGCCAACCGGCCGCCAAGCATTCGTACCAACCGCCGACTCCCATAAGCGAGCTCTGCACTTTCATCGAGCGACACCTCGTTCTTACACCTCACTGACCGCGACTACGGCACGCGGCGCACTCGCGGGCGACCTCCGAGCCGGTCCCAGTCGCATCTACGCCGTACTACACGAATCGCACAGCCTCCGCTGACGTCAGCGGCTAAAGTCTCACAGTGGAGTGGGCGCACATGCACGTCGAGCCGCCACTACTCACATCGACAGGCACCCCACACGTTGGCCAGGCTCCACAGGCGGTAAGAGTAGCTGTCACCATAGCACCCGAACATCTCATCGGTTCTCGCGACCATGGCCCGCGCGCGCGGACTACGTGTTGTCTGCGGCGCGGCGCGCGGCGGAATGAAGCTGGCCCGCCTTTCGCCCCGCCCTGCGCGCCCGCTGCTCCCCGCGCCCGTACGTCCCCCACCTATACTTAATTAGTAGAGCCGCCGGCCGGCCGCGTCTCACCACCGGCCCCGCCGTAAGCTCGCACGATGCACGATGCACCTCCGATACCATCGCCCAAGCCGTCCGACCACTTTTTCATCTCCGGCCCACCTTTCCGACTTGTTTATGTACTGGACGCTCCACCTTCCCGAAGCTCTGCCTGTCTCTATCTAGCGTCTTGTTATGTTGTTGTAAAGTGCGCGTTAAGAATCTACGCTTTAAGTATGTTGTAAGGCAAATATTTAAATGAACTAAGGTTGTCCATTCAAGCATAAACATGTAAGCTCTGATGATTTTGGAAGATTCTTTTATGGAATTTCATATATTCTATTGAAATGGTTGATATTTAATCAATATAGTTACATACAAAAACACACTAAAAGTTAAACATAATCTTGTCCAGCCATACTTTAGCAATGATAACGATGCAGATGCACGTTAGTTCCGCTTTTGGACACAAGATGGCGCTAGGTGTTGCTCAGTGCGCGATGTCTCTTCTCGAGTCGTATCGGGGTACGAATGGAATTATTAATGGTAAACAATTCTAACGTGTTGTGTATGTGCTTATCGCCTAGTTGTTCAACATTCTAATGACTTGTTACGCAGGTAATTAAACTGTATAATACAATGTTAGGAATTTTACATTTTCTCGACATTTAGAAATATTTACGTGCAAAAGGTACATTTATTATTTACGGCATATTGTGCTCATTTTCTTATTTCATATCAATGGCTAGATCATTTACACATTTATATTTTTAAAATGAACAAGTTAATATAATCATAAAACGTCCTCCAGGGTTCTTCTTCGCAGGCAGGTAACATTCCTTCGCAACACACTATAAACACTATTATATTAGAGAAAATTCAAAATAATATACTAATTAGGAACTTAGAAATTTCATATAAAAATATTATATGACCTTTAAAAAAAAGCTAATTTCACATGCCCAATATTAAATCTAATACACTTGTATGTACTATCTGATGAAAGAAAAATGTGGGTAGTTTTTTATTTTTTGCAAAACATTATCTGTGTTGCGGCGACGCCACATGCACATATTTTAGACTCAAACTCGATACCTTACTGTACCTTCAGCAATTAGACGACCTCCATAAAACATTTGCAGCCCATAAAATGTTAAAAATTTAAGCAATCAGTTTAACAATGACGAGCAGCAATATTGAGTGTTGTCGTTAAGTACTGTATGGTATATTTTAAGGTACTAAAAACGACCTGGCCCAAAAAGCAAATGCAATTCAGTCGCTACATGAAAATGGTAAGACGCGATTGGAGAGGGTTTGTACGTAGAATACGGCACTAAATAAAACTAACAGTGGATCCGCTAAATATTATTTATTTCATTTTTTACCTAGGTAAGAAATAAATGTAAATAAAAATATCAGTTTAATGTTTCGCCTCAAACACCCAGTAAACTGTGCGGTGCCTAATACTCTAAGCGAAAGCTTGTATCGTAACTCAATAATTTACAGGAATTTAAATTAGTGCGTAATGTGAAGATGACCAGCCTTGATATTGGGATACTTTACTGTATTAGGCTTCACAGTTCCGCTAGCGATTTATTTATTTATTATTACTCATAGCGTTCAGTCAAATATACTCGTATATACACATACATATACCTCCGTCAACTGTAATCAACTATTAGTGTATCCCTTATATTATATAGTTACTCTAGTTTCCTTAGAGGGTAGGCACAAAGCACCAAGTGCCAAATATTTTTACAATTACACTCTTGACCTGGTTGTTTTGTATTTATAATTACGGATGTAACATCACGCCTGTAATCCCCGAAGGGGTAGGCAGAGGAGTGCAGTACATTCCCACGTTTCACCAGTTACGTCTAAGTCCCATGGAATAGATGGTGAGCCTATTGCCGTATTTATAATTCTTTTCTAATAAACATTTCCGAGAATTCTTAGATAGTTCTTGCCATAAATCAGATCACAATACCATGCAGTGGTGGTAAAACTGTCTCACTACCATCTCGGTTACCTTAAACATGCATATTTGTAAAATAAACTCTTAAACAGACAATTATAAGTGTATGAGTACTACAACATTTAAACAGATGTTCTAAGGGTTAGTTTCACCTTAGCGTAGCGTGAAAATCACGCAATAACGAGACTTATAGCTCGGCCGTAGAGTTCATATACGTTTTGGTTAAATAAAAAAAGACAAATAGGAGTAATTTATTCGTTGTGTAACATAAAGACAATGGCACCTTGCGAACACGTGCGGCCCACGTGCTCACCTCGCTTCTTAATAATAGAGCGATTGTTTGAGCTCTCCTTTTTGTCCACCAGTAGAGTTGGGCGGGTAACGGATAGGTGCGACATCCTCAATAATGTCCCTTGCGTCTTTTGTGCTTTGTTCTAACACGACTCTGCATGTAGGACTGTATCATACGGCAGATGTCGCAACAAATATTAGCCAACAATAACTTAAGATGGTCAACATGAAGTTGCACAGATGACATATACTTGGTAGAGGAACAAAAGCTGCGACCTATTGCGACTTGTTCGTTAAATTTCACTTCAGTTAAGGTGATTAGTAAAATGTGTTTAGTTTTTAATCTAAAAGGTTGATTGGCATAAAATTATCTATAATATTTATATAACACTGTATATATTCCTTCGGTATTATATATTTAATTACAAATCCTTGAAGTACAATTATTGATCTTTTTTGAATATATATATCTGTGTGGCTAATAATTAAAGAAGTGAGCTATAACCGATCGATTTGGCCGAAAAGTCGAAAGCCTGTTGACTGCCGATGGTAGTAAGTTTGCCAGACAAGAATACCAAATGGCGAATTAACTTGGCAGCTTTAACGTTAATTATCGTTTCGTTCCGTAAATAAATATTGAACCTATTACAGAATGTGGGCGCGGTGTCATATATCGGTATTTGTTTAGGGATTAACCTATTGTGCCAGCACCTCGCACGTGTGGGCTGGCGAGGTCCCGAGGCACGCGGGGCCCGCTGTTAAGTCTGGTCGACCTTAGTGTTGTAACGGTTCGTAAATTGAATGTTAGTTCATTTGGCGAGTTCTTAAGGCTGTTATATATTATCGGAGAGTTATTATCCTTTTGAGCTGATGTAGGCTTTGAGGTTCTGATGAGTTTTCACATTTCTTTTTCTACCAGCTTATAACATATGCGTATTTGACTACTATTGTGCGCCTGACAGTTTATTAACACCCTGTACATTAACATCTATAGCTATTAACCTTTTACTGTCGGGCTCTTCAGAACCTGCAGGGGGCGTAAAGCACATTCCATTACACGGCTTTAGTGTAGATTTAAAATTTTATACAGTCTGTTTATTAAAAACTTAAATATAAATGAAACGTTCACGGTGGTGTCTGTTAAAACAATGTTATTTTTTATATATACCGTTACATTCTTTTCAGATATAGTTTGCTTCGCTAAGGCATAGAGTACTTCACCATGCGCATCGATATATTCACAAACATCATTTTTAGGTCATCATCACCATAAATCCCTCTACAGTTCCACTGTTGAGCACGAGTTTCTACATTCGCCACGATGGCCAAGTGCGGATTTTTCACATACAAAAGATAAATGTAAAACCGGGAACATAGAACAGGAAAATCCAATGGTATACTCACTAGAGACCATACTAGACTTATTTTAAATAATTTATCATGCTTTTAGGTACATAGACAGGCATGTATGTTGCAAGATAACACACGTGTCTTGTAGTAAGCCATACGAACGAAATCGCGGCCGTTGCTTGTGCTTAAAACAAAACGTATCAAAATCAATTTCTCACGGCAACCCATAAACAGCCAGACACATCTGGTGCGGCGCGGCACCGCTTACAGGTAAAAAGTATACCGTGCTGTGCAGTGGTGAAGCTACGGGGTTTGTGAGGTCGGTTAACAAATTTTCTAATTATAGGTCGTTAACTTTGTATTATTTTTATGTATGCCTTTAGGATTTTTAATATTCTTGGAAGGATCAAGAAAAAATTTTTGATTTATTGCTGAAGGCACCCGAAAAAACAAACTATGTTAGTCTATCTGATATAAAATGATGAGTGACTGAATAAAAGAGTTTAGTAGACATAGTGTTGTGAATGTTTCTAAACCGTATTGAAGCTTTACTGAAAGAGGAAAAACTTAAATTTTATTATTGTACCCGAGGTGCGCCGCGGTGTCATTAATTCTATAGCAATGTTTGACATGTTATAAGTACATGATACCAATACTGTTCCATGAAATAAGTATTCCATTTACAATTTAAATTTGGTGTAAATCGGACAGGGAATTTTAAATTTAATGTTCCATTTTCGTTCCAGGGAATTTTAAGTTCCCTGGACTAAGACAGAGTGCACAAAGAGCTACAGTAACTGGTCACGATCGTTCATAGCAAGGCACAGTAATGTGAGGATCATTACTAGTGCTGTATTTATCGATGTAAATAACGCAATGCACTATAGTTATAATAATAAGCAATTATTTGACTGCGTCGAGTGGTTGCACGACTGCAGATAGTGAGGTCCTGGGTTCAAATCTCGGGTCCGGTACTAATGGATTTCCT
>DWJK01003851.1:0-12627 GCA_018248815.1 Croniades pieria auraria
CACGATGTTTTCCTTCACCGTTAGCAAGTGATATTTAAATTTAAAACGCACTTTTGTAAAAAGGTGCGCGCCGTGCATTTGACCCCAGCACCCCTGGAGCGAGAGGGTGAATTCTTAACCACTAGGCTATCACTGCTTATATTTACATATATATCTGACAACCGTAATAGTTCAACACTATTAGTGACATTATCAGTAATTGACAGTATACCTTTATTGTTCAAATCATTTACCTTTTATAAATTAGTGAAGACATAATTATAACAATTAGCCCAAATCACGAATTTTAGATCGATTTTAATTCAAATCTCAAATATACGGGATATACTAAACATATTCTGTATATAAAAACTTGTAAACAACCATAGACATATAGCGTTCAAATAGACAGTTTTCGATTGGCGCCATTTGGCGGGATTGTCAAACGTCATAGACAATAATCATATTTTTGTGTGCCAACGTTGAGACCGCATCCAGAAAATGCCATAATAAAGAATAAGGAGCTCAATTAATGTGATCCCACAACAAATGATAAACAGTACTTACTTCTTGTTATTGATGACTTTGGACGTAACTAATCATCCACCCAGTTGCTAAGGATATAAACTGTAACCTCACACCAATGGAATCTATTAATCCGTCTATATAAGCACAAAAACATTTTCTCTACAACACACTGAAGCGCCGAAGTGGTTCCCATTTTACAAGATTTCAAGGTTCTGATTTTTTTATCTGTCACCGTAACTGTCATGCATTGAAGCGGCACATTGTATGACACTTTGTCTATGGTAAGATGAAACTTGTATTGATAGGAAAACTGCCCAGATTAGTAAATGAGCAGTTGAATGGCTGTCTGTGTATAAACAAGTTGCATCTTACATAACGTTATTAAACTGGTTTGTATTAAGCCAAGTTGTGCTCGCCCCGACCAATTCACTTCGGCCCACGTCCCACACGATAGTTACCAATACATTGTTACCCCATCTTGTTTTTCGTATACATTTTTTTATTCGGCCAGAATCGCAACATGTAAGCTTCTATTTTTGGAGTATACAGGTAAAAAAGTCCTGTAACTGACGTGATGAATCTGTTAAAAACGCTAACTACCCTTGTCCCGCTATTAATTAGTTTGTACAAAAATAGATAAAAAATACAATACTATAAAAAATATACTGAAGATAAAACTTACTATACGCACTCTACGTGATTTAAAATATTCTTTCATATACAAAATATGACTGTCGTGCAAATTGATATTAGTAACCTCTACACGGGGTTTATCTTAACGTAATAACCTATTTTAAAATTGAGCCAAAATAAAACGAAAACATGTTGCGTTGCCGCCGGAGACCACAGATACCAAAATATAATTCGAAGTGCTAAACATATACTAAGCTATGTTAGGAGGCGGGACACAGGACATGATTGTGCTATACGTGTTACCTTGTGAAGGAAAGTTATAACATTAATATAGTGGGCATAATCTATTATTTCTTTTGTGTTACACAAGAGTACTAAGGGCGTACCAGCCACCTGGACATATGTCGTTTGCAAGTGCTACGTCTGTATCAACTTAAATGGGATTAAAACAGACTTAAAAATTGGCACATGTCAGCCTATCACACCGCAACGAATGTAACCCGACGATCAAGTAATCAAAATCAAGTTAGACATCTATATCAAAACGCCAAAATGTTTGCCACAGACTTTACAATTTGGGCCTGTGTGGAAGTAACTTCTAAATGGATGTACACGTAGTCATACTTACCTTGAACCTGTTTTAAAAAAAAGCAAACATAAACAGGCAGCTCTCAAAGATATCGACAAATATTTTGTAGGAAATATTATTGGTGGCATTCTTCTTTTATGCAGAAACATTCCTCAGTCTGTCGTCAATCGCATTAAGAAATAACATGAGATATTAAAAATTGGAGAAGTAAAGGCTGGAGAAGCGAGGATTGAAGAAGTTAAATTAGAAAAAAAAATCATAGGTTGTTATATTATTGTTACAAAGAATACATTCATAATTTTCATAACGAATCCATTCGATAGAATTAAGCGTAGTATGAAAATATCCCACTCAATTCACACCCTGCAATAATACATCCTAATAATATACGTCATAAACATGAGAGCTGCCTGTATACATCGCAAAAATAAATTAAAAACATATAAAATACACTGCATGTTAAAATATACCTATGGAAGAATACAACCCGGATTTTTCCTTAGGTGACACCGAAAAGTTTAATAGAAACCTGAAACCCAGATCCGTTCGTGATGGATATAGAAGGTGGGTATGTATGTTGTGTTAGTAAAACATAGAGAAGACATACGACTATAGACAATGCATGCCCGTTAGTGTATAGCCCTCCTTCACACGCTGCGGACTACCGGCGACACCGCTATAGCACAACCACACCATTGTACCAGAAAAACTCGCAATATTCATAATCTATAACGAAAGATTATCGATTTATTATAAACTTACGCAATACACTAGCATTAGCCAACTTAATAATCATTAACTTCATTCTGTATTATTTCATCATCCAGCAGCGCAAATAGAGGTTATATATGACAACACTTACGACTATTTTGTGTACGCGCTTATCTATGTATTCAACTTTAATATTTAACGTCTTCTAACCGTATATAGAATTGATACGAATCACTAATTATATCAAATAGTACAATTTAAAACGGATTAAAACTATTACTCCATTTTGAAAAATTAATTTTAAAAACTTAAAAGGCAATATAACTAATATTCCATTTTTACAAAATGTAATAAGGAACGCGTTGTCTATTGTTTATGATTAATTATGTTAGTGAAAAACTTCCCGCGCTTTTTTGTGTCAAAATAGCTGCAATTGTCTTGTTTGATTAAAGATTATCTGCCTAATATAAGCGGCCGAGAAGATTATATTTACACAGCTGGTCATTATAAGATCATTAATGTACTAATTGGAGTGTCTCATACATTTTGCGTATTTTTAAAACAACCTTCTGTTAAATTCGAGAGTTTTTTTTAACAATTACAAATTACTTTTTTTTGTTGCCAGCCATGTCGCCTCAATTCACGTGTACGTATAAATAACCGGATATAATCAGTGATTCTTATAATTCATGTTCTCATGACTATGGAAAGACCTAATTCTTCCCCCAGCGCACCGTCCCCCAGTCATTACCACGCGGTATACTCTTAATAGACTAAGTTTCAGCGCTACATATTTCATGACAATGTGTTTTAAGATATGAAAATGTGTCTGAAAGTGACATTTTAAATACAAAATGACAATTATAGTGGCGACGTAAGAATTAGTATTCGTGAAAAGAAAAACATTACGTTATTTTTTTTATTGACAAGCTGCCAGTTTCATTTCATGACGAAATAGCATTGATTAAAACACAAAAAAAATGTACCGGTATTTATTACCTGTATGAGTTTGACCTTTATTTCATCTGATTGTAAAAATATATAGCTATATATATAAATTTGCAACACACGCGTACATCTTAAAACACACATACAACAATCTTGTTCCTTGAATCGTCCCACAGGAAAGGAAAATTCCAATTAAATATTGACATCATAATGTTATGAGAAGCGAAAAGAGGCAGTAGAAAGACAAGCGGTGTAAATATGTATAGTGCGTGTGACTGGGGGATGCTTTGACGAATCCAACTTAAATTACGACCGACACAACGTATATACTTTTTTATAAATGAAGCGGGGACATGTTTGTAAAGCCTATATCGTCACAATTGTCAAGGATGAACTAAGAGAATCCTTTGCCGTTTATTTCGGTTAAAAAATACTAGACGTCACATTGACGTACATGTGATTGGAAAAACAATTACGGGAATTTTATCCGTCACACATGACAGATGACATCTATTAGACAGAGGAGCGAAACGATTTTTTTTAAATTAAAAATAAAAGGCAAAGGAGAATGTTATCCTTATAAAAAAACATCTAAAAGATATTTAGAAACCTTCCAACCAGGGTAAAAGCTATCTGCCTTGTACATTATTAAATGTCATGTGAAAATTAAAATACAGTCATGTCAATATTAAAATACAGATAGACTGATAAACCATAGAGCTTATGTGCACACAGATTGGAAATATCAGATACGATTTTATCGAAACACTTTCTGTCTCTGTCTAAAATAAGTAAGCTTGTGCTGATTTAGATGACTGTTTCAAATATTACCATTTGGTGTGTACAAAAGTTCCATCGCACGAACATCGTAACCGGCCAGTTGTGATCTGGATAACGTTTCATCTCACTCCGTTCAAGCGTAATAGACAGAGACAACGATATAAGTCAACTGGAGCCATGCAAAGACCTGTTCCTTAGAAGCGAGTCATGCTACACCCATATTTTTAAATACTGTTAATAGCAACACTGGCGGCGGAGGTCATCGAAACTTGAGATGCTTCGAAAGATGTTTAAAGCTGCGATTTATAACACACTTAGAAAATCTCGAAAAACGTACGTATATAATCATAAAATGAACAAGTTGTAGTAGTATGATTAAACAGACGGTACCGTGTCCCTAAGACAAGAATAAGAAAGTACACGACTCTGGCAATGCAAGCCGATAATCGTAAACCCTATATAAATCGTATTGAAATAGCCGTCATAGAAATGTTGATTGTATGAAATATTTTTAATGTAGAATTAGTAGAACCAGTATTTTTTTTTCAAAACAACATTAAAAAATGTTTAGAAATTTTTAGGAATTAATGTGGGTGAATTTATTATTTTTATTTCCAATTGATAACTCCAAATGTGGATTTAAAATACTAAAATAGTCATATTCATATTACAGTTAGAATGGTTTAAAATTTTAAAAAAAGTTGAGTGAAAGACTCGAGGACTCGATGAAGCTGTTAAATAAATGTATCCCATAAAAATGTGAGTGGAATCATAGGAGTATTGAAAAAGAAATAATGGTTAAATTTTAAAACAAATATTCTAGAACATAGTACAGAATAAAAAGTCTACAAAAGCAACCAATGTACACATTCCACGAGTTCTCCCACCGCCTTAAGGTGTTACCAGTAACAAAAAAAAACGATGTTTAATAATCTGTGTATCACTCACCCGGTCTTAACCACATCCATGCACGCACGTTTCCATCACACAACCCGTCGGCTACGCCATATTACAACACTATTTTAATATTAATTAACACAATATTGTATTTTAATACTAAGATTTTAAAATTGTAATTTTAGCAATGGAAAAATGTTTACAAATTTATGCATATGGCAAGAAAGACTGCCCAGTGCGTTGGTCTAGAATGTCTAGATGTTATATATCTATGAATAGGGCAATACAAAATGACAAATTGAAAATCAGTAATGCCATAGCAGTCAAAAATTACCATTTATTATATCCAATGAGTGTATGATTGTATATTTAACACATTGCTAAATTCACAAATTTCATATATTATATATAATATTTAGAATGACAGAACATAGATTAGCCAAAACACCATGTATGTACTTGCGACTAAGCCCCCATATACCTATGTATATTGTGATTTTGAGACGAGGCAGAACCATAGACAATGACGTTAACTTTTGTATAAGTTTCCATAAAGTTCCATTACATATCACCCGGTTTAAATTCGATTTTCGAACATATATTATCACACACTTGCCCAACTAAATAATGCCATTTTTATTTCAGAAATCTAATTGTTTGATATATATGAATATTCTAAATATCTGACAGATACGATTATGAATTTATTAAATAAATTTCTTTAAATGTGTACATTCGTTCGAAAATCGACTATATTTTATCCTGCAAATAAACTGCCAATATTTTTACATGTGGTGTTATGTATGAACTTAGGTGTCGGGTCGACTGTGTTTGTGAACTTGTTAACATAATGACACATCAGACCAGAGCCTAGCACGAGGTGAAGGACGAATGGAGAAAGATGGACACGGATATACGTTATTTGAAAATGTTGACCTAAAACTCACTGAGGGACCGGATAAAAAGTACGATTATTGTAGAACCCGCGCGTAACTTCCCGGTTATTGTCGACAACCGGTTTCTAGCATTCTCTTTTCAAACGAATCAACCTAAGCTACCAACGAACGTATAGCGAAAAGAAAAAAAACACTTACGAGCTAAAAAAATAACACGACAAAAAATAGTGTATATTAACAGCAAAAAGTGCATTGTACTGACATACAAAAAAAAAACAAAACGACAAATCAATCTATTAAGTACCTTAACGTGTAAGTACTACTTTCTCAGACTTTCGATCAGCCTTCAAGAGAATTGGCAAAACTCCTTATTTGTCTTTCGCGCATGGAATGTTTAAATTAAAAAAAAATCACAACGACAAGCAACTCTAAAACCTAACCATAGATTATAAAGCGAACAATGCTACAGACTACAATTGTCATAGATATACAACCTTTGATTCTTATGATTAACTTTTAAAAATTATCAAGAGCTCAACAAAATTTAAAGTCAGTATAAATTCAACAAAAACTGATTTAAAGTAAGCGACCTAACCTAAACTAACCTAACATAAGCTGTAAAACTGCCATTGATTTAGCTATAACTAATATCTCTATAGAGATTATTAACAATAAATTCATAGAAAATGTTTAAACGTCATACATATATATAAAACGTTATATATACATATGTATGTATATTTCTTTATGAACCAACCGGAAAGGCACTTTTATAACATTGAGCGTATTGTCATTCTGTATACCCTGTCGTCGTTGACCGCGTGGATGCGGTCACTAATCGATTTTATACATAGTTAGTCATTATTAATTTCCCTTCTTAAATATCAATGATATTTTTATTTTGAAATATTTTCCTCAATTGTACTCAAATTTCTAATGCGTATTAATTGGCTCCGCGTAAAATGAGTTAATATTTAAAATAATTATTAAAAAAATTGATTTGTTATAAACCGTATTGCTGCCGAGAATCGATTTACCGGAATCCGATTTTTTTATCGAACAAATCGAGTCGATCGAATCACAACGGGGTACGTCGGGGTCGCGATTTCGATTCGAATCATCGTCATAAGGGGCACGGATAGCGATATTTACGGAAGCGCGCGAAGAGAAACTTAAACGCCCGGATAGTAGGAGTAAGTCGGGAACATAGACATGGAGAGCGAGGGGGAGAAGGGCGCGGGCAGCGGCGCGGAGAGTGCGGGGTAGCCGGGCGGCAGCGCGGGCACGGCGGCGGGCAGGGCCTGCACGCTGGCGTACGACGGCAGCGGCGCGGAGTTCGCGAACGAGAACACGGGCGGCGACGCGGCGTACGACAGCACGGGCAGCGACAGCGCGGGCGCGAAGGGGCGCTTGGCGGCCGGCGCCTCGCCCGCCGCGAAGGCGCGCTCGTAGCTGCGCTTGCCGGCCAGCAGCGGCGGCACTAGGGGCATGGAGTAGGCGCCGCCCGCGCCCGGCGCGCGCATCAGCGCCGGCAGCAGTGGCACGAGCGGCGGCCGCAGCGACGCCAGCAGCAGGTTCTCGTGCTGGCGCGCCAATAGGCTCTGGTGCGCGATGTGCTGCGCCAGCAGGCGCGGCGCGGGAGCGGCAGGGGGGGACAGCAACGTACCGGGGGACAGCACCTTGGGCGACGTGGCCGGCGTCACGCCGCCGGTCAGCACCATGTTCATGTCGTCGCCCGAGCACTGGAACACCTGGAAACGAATAGCTCCTTGAAAAGTAGCCCGAAAAAACCCACAAGCGTGTAGAATAACGTACAAAAATCTTTACGATCCAATGTTAACTACATTTACAAAATGTTTGTAAAATTTAAACCTACTTACTACACTACTTCTTTCGCCTGATCAACAATAGGCAAACACATACATACGTTGGATGCGACAAGCCGAGGACAAGGCGCGATGACGCTCACTGGGGGACGCCTAAGTCCAGCAGTGGACTGAGATAGGCTGATGACGATGACGTAACACAAACAAAAGTAATTTTCAATATAGCAAACAAAGATAATGTTAAGTACTGAACAGCTTATACTCAAAGATATATTCATCTGTTGATTCTTTTGAATGTTGAATTATCGAAATATATTCATAAGTAACTTGTGTCAGTTTTCAGAATCCAAATTATCTTAGTGCGAATTTCCGGCAAAATCCGTACTGTGTGTTGATCGTGAAAAAGTCACAAACACGAAGCCAGACAGAGAGACATAGATCTAAGCAACGAGACAAACGAACACGTTTAGAGAGAGAGAGAGAGAGAGAGACAAAGAGAGATGGAGAGAGAGAGAAAGAGAGATGGACATTGAGATAGAGAGAGAGAGAGAAAAAAAGAGCTGGACATTGAGATAGAGAGAGAGAAATAGAAAGGAAGGAAGAGGCAGATTTTTTATTATATTTCTGATAGTAATCAGCGTACCTCGATGTAGCGCTGCTTCTTGCCGTAAGTCATGTAGCGGTGGTGTTTCTGCTGCGCGCATAGGAACGCGCTGGGCTCGCTGTCCATCTGGATGAAGGCCTCGCCGCTGGGGTGGCCCTGCATTTATAAAAAAAAAGTAAAACCACTTCTATATTCACCAACAGAGTATGCAGAGGAGAGTATTACACTCACACGTTCCACCAGTTACGTTTAAGTCCTATGGAATAGGTGGTGAGTCTATTGCTGTACACCGGGCACAGAACCAGCTACTACTAGGAATGTCTACTTGAAAATCTGATAATGTAATATTATATTGATAAACTTTACCTGTGCGTTGTATACCATGTGGACACCTTGAACCATAATGTTCTTAGCGAATTCATCTAAAAAATTCAGTATGTGCTCCACCTGGAGGAAAATATGTATATATTACTTATGTATACAAAAAAATTATATAAGTAATACAATAATAGGAAAAATAGTACTAGCTAGAGACATCTCACACACAGCGGTCTCATCTAAAATTAGGCAGAACTGCTCAATGGTTATTCCTTTAACAGACTGCTGATAAACTACATTATATAGGTTTCAAAAGATACATAGATATTAAACATGTAATCTTTATGGCCTCATGACACTAATATTTGTCCTGATCAAGAAATGAACCCATAACCCATGGTTCAGCCAGTTAAGTTCATGAACCACCGGAAAGAGTGGCAGATACTTTACAGAAGAAATTTTTACTAAGACTCCAAATCCTTCTGCAGCATTTCAGTTACTAAGTTCTCTCTAAGTTTAATAAAAGTTTATGTAATCATTATGATTATTATATTAATACAACAATAATGACAATCGACCCATTAATCATTGCACTGTTGGTATATGGGTCTCCTCACATATATTGAGAGGATTAAGGCCAGTGTCCGTCCTTATTGTTAAATTATTTTACATAATCTTATTTATTCTTTTTCCATTTTAGAATGAAGTTATGATTTCTTTTTTAAATATTGCTTTTTATTACTGCCCTGTTCATTATCAGTATTAATATTAATTATGTGTCAACTTAACTTTACTGATAGAACATACAATACAATACAATTATTCTTCATTGTACACCACAAATATAGAAAAACTACAAATTTTTGAAGGCACCTTAAAGGATGGTCTTATCGCAAACATTCTCTCCCAGATAGCAAATACTGCTTGCTAATATTACCTGAGCTTCATACGGCAGTCCCCTGAGCCTCACACAGTCTTTGGCAGTGCCAGACGTAATGACATGCTGCGGCAGCAGCGTGACTGGCAGCAGGCCCTCTGCGGGGGCGCTGGCGGTGGATGGCGTGCTGACTTGACTGGTGCGGGTCTCCAGCGACCGGTTCAACACCTGAGAAATGAAGATATGTTTTAAAAAGTTACGCGGGGGTTCTTAAGGAGGTAATTGGTTTGAAATTAGTAACGTAATATCACGCCTGTAATCCCCGAAGGGGTAAGCAGAGAAGTGTAGTACACCCCCACGTTTCACCAGTTACGTTTAAGTCCCACAATGGAATAGGTGGTAATAGGTGGTAAGCCTATTGGTCATACCCCGGGGACACATCCAGACTCCGAGTCACTACTAGAAATTCAAAATTAGAAAAATCAAACGGTACCCGACCCGGGATTTAAACCCAGGAACTCCCGATCGGCAGTCGTGCTTGCAACCACTCGGCCAACGAGGCAGTCACGGCAGTCAGTTGAAATTAATAAATAGGTATAAATGTCTTGAGACATCTCCACACACGGTCATCTGATCAGTGTTTATGAATTTGATATTTAGCAGAATTTTCGATTTGATATTATTATATATATACTAGCGGCCCGGTACGTGCTTCGCTACGTATAAAAGTGAAAATTAAATTTGCTTTAATCGAAGCACGTATGTATGTATGTATATATATGTCCGCCAACCCGCACTTGGCCAGAGTAGACTATGGCCTTAACCCTCTCAATATGGGAGGAGACCATATAGTGGAATGCTAATGTGGGTCAATAATTTTTTTTTAATTATTATTATATATATATATGACTACATATTTACTGCTCACATTTTCTATATCAATTTAATTTGAGTTCCATTTCCTTCAGGTTATTTATTGTTAGTTTTCGGTATATCATGATTATGAGCTACTCAATTACTGTCCCTAAACGATATATGAAGCTATTTTTTCTTAAAACAACTGGTTTGATTAAAGATTATGAACATATATATGACAATATTTATTTATACTATTTAAATTTAAATCGTTTGCAGTGCATATCTTAATTTTTATTACTTACTAGCTGTGCCCGCGACTTCGTACGCGTAGATTTCGTAAGTTTTGAAAAAATAAATTGACGTAACTTCTTTATTTGTTAACCCATTTAAATGAAAAAAAAACACTAAATGTTAAGTGAAGCCCACCACAATATAATTCTGAAAACTGCATTCAAATCGGTTAAGCCGTTTCTGAGATTAGCGTGCACAAACATACAGACATACAGATAAACAGACATAATGAAAAAACATTTTTGGGTTCTCTTGCATTAAAGGCATCCCATTATGAATTTTGAAATATATTTGCCATGTACAGACAGCGATCAGTTACAGTTTTATTATATGTATAGATAAACATATCAAGGTTCAGTCTGAGTTCTTGACTTGCGTTTCGCTTTTTGTAAAATATGAATATTTATTTTTGGTTTTAATTATATAACATAACATTATCGCAGCAGTAAATGTCTCATTTAAACTACAAAAAAATATTAATCTCACCTACTTAATATGACGTCAAAATATCTCAGACTAAATGTCTGTAGTAATTAAATATTGAAAAAAAAAAATGAAATAAGTGCGTTCAATCGGCAAGTAGGTACTTTACCTGGCATTCAACTACTCGGTTTTTTACGAAAGCAACCGAGACGTTATGCCATTTAAATTCTTATATATAACACCCATATGTGTGTCAGTGCGTTGTATTAATGAAGTATAGTTTTCCATGTCACGAGGTATCAGAAACACGAGCAAACTTAACAACAATCTCGATATAACATCGGTTGTGTTGTTGCAGAGGGGCGGTGTGTGAGTGCCGCACCGCCATGTCGCACCACAGCGACGAGCAAGCGCTGCTGACGGTCACCTCCGACTCCTTTTGGGAGCCAGGCAACTACAAGCGGACCACGCGCCGCGTGGACGACGGCCACCGGCTGTGCAGTGAGTTGCAGGCGCTCGTGCAGGAGCGCGCGGACATTGAGAAGACTTACGCCAAGAGTTTGCGGGGGTGGGCCAAGAAATGGAACGATTTGATCGAGAAAGGTAAGTTTTTAACTTATGAGATACGTAAACTTGCATATTTCCTCATTTTATTCTTCTCTGTCTTTGTTCCAATGAGTACCAGCTCGTACCTAACTCCTAATCTCTGAAGTCCTAGTCTCCTAATCTCCGAATCTCTGAAGAAGATTTTTTGAAATTCATTAAATTATTCCTGAGTACCGGATAAAAATAATTGAAAAGTAACCTTATGTTTTTTCATTAAAGAATAAATAGAACCTTCTTTATAGCTTCTTTGTTAGGACGTGGTTTTGTGTTAATAACGGAAACTTGGTCACGAAATCACTAATGTTTTCAACATGTTGTACCTACCATGTGTTTTATGTTATATCTAGTTTTACACACAAAACTGATAATTAAAAATGTGCCGGCTTAACTCACGTACGTTTTTCGGAATGGCCCGACTACTTTCGGACCTGTACGAGGTCCTGCCTCATGAGCTCCCACCGTTCGCAGCGACGTCGCGGCGGGGACTGATGAGAAAGAAACTAATAGAGATTGTAAAATTTAAAATATTCAATGATTCAAACTGAAGAGTATAATCAACCCCTGTGTTTGGCTTTTGTGGACTATGAGAAAGCCTTTGACTCCGTGGAAACCTGGGCTGTTCTGGAATCATTACAGCGATGCCAAGTAGACTGTCGCTATGTCGAGGTGCTGAGGTGTATCTACGACGTCGCCACTATGTGTGTCCGAGTACAGGACCAGCAGTCTAAACCCATCCAATTGCGCCGAGGAGTGAGACAGGGCGATGTTATATCGCCGAAACTGTTCACATGCGCGTTGGAGGATATGTTTAAGACGCTGGACTGGAAAGGTAAGGGCATAAACATAAATGGCGACTACATCTC
>DWJK01003852.1:0-12626 GCA_018248815.1 Croniades pieria auraria
GCTATTGTATTTGTGCCCGGTGCATGGCAATAGGCTCACCACCTATTCCATAGTGGGACGTAAACGTAACTGGTGAACCGTGGGAGTGTTCTACACTCCTCTGCCTACCTCTTCGGGGATAACAGGCGTGTTGTTACCTTTATACAGGTGCTAAGTACTTGAATACAAATTCCCAGAGAGACATTTCACGAAAGTGATTATCATCATTTCTTCTTCATAAACATAACATCATGCCTGTAATCCCCGAAGAGAGTAGTACACTCCCACGTATCACCAGTTACGTTTTACGTCCCATGGAATAGGTAGTGAGTATATTGCCATACACCAGGCACAAATCCAAATTATGTACCACTACTAGGAAATCTAAGTTAGAGAATTCAAATTAGAAAATTTAATAGTACCGACCCGGGAAATCGAACCAAAGACCTATCTATCTGCAGGCGCTCATCTCACCCACTGGACCAATGAGACAATCACCATTTTTTATGATTCCAATGTTTACACGGGTCTTCTCTCAGAATAAGACGGTGCCCACAAACGTACCCCAGGCGTATTGGAGGCGTAAAATATAAAATGAAAGTGTATGACTAGTTCGTAATGTCTGCTCTAGGGCTTACCGTTCGCTGGACAGTCCTGTTATTTCGTGCATTTTATGGTCACCCGTAGCTATAACTTGAATTATCCGAGTTACAGTGTATTATTTGCGACATTTTATTTAATAACTGATCAGCTATAGTGTAAACGCCTTATGTAAACGTGTAACATCACGCCTGTATTCCCCGAAGGAGTAGGCAGAGGAGTGTAATATACTCCCACTTTACACCAGTTACGTTTAAGTTTCATGGAATAGGTGTAGAGCCTGTTGCCATATACCGGGCACAATTCCGAACTCCGAGTCACTACTAGAAATTTTAAATTAGAAAAATCCAATAGTACCCGACCCGGGATTTGAACCCAGGATCTCCCGATCGGCAGTCGTGTTTGCAACCACTCGAACAATGAGGCAGTCTATAGTGTAAGTTAGCTAAACCTATAGACAAATGAACTTCAAACATATTTGGAACTTTCCAGTTTGACTTTTCGTTGATATTAGCTTCTCAAAACAACACAACCACGAGCGTCCGATCAACAATGTTCTCAGGTTTTAATACTCGTATACTTGTACAAACTCTCCGCGGTCAACTGTACATAACATAAATATGGCGATTGTGACCTACGACACTGTTCTAGAGTTGATCCTTTTCAAGCGCTCGTTCATAACTTTGCTGAATTTCTGCGGTAGGAGTAGTGGAAGAAGGGTTGCCATATATTATGGTGTGCGAAAATATCAAATTTATCAGTGTCGTAGAGACAACAAGTTGTTATTGTTATTATATCGTTACGGCAGGCTCCTTAGGTAATGGGCAGAGAGCGTTAAGAGCCTATGACTTCTATCCTTATAAAGCTGATGCGCTCCTTCTACATTTACTATTATTATATGCGCGCGTCGCTTTCGGAGACAACACTAAATATTATTATTAAACGCTATATATTATATTATACTTTAAAAAATAAGCCTTTGTCTCTTCTTGTTAGGAATCAGTAAGTGCTACGGTTCTTTACCGTACTAGTAGATAATATTTTTTGTGCTTTCACATAACCAGTATAAATAGCGCACGGCGCGGTCATCGCCTCGCTCCCTGACCTATCGCCGCGCTATAAATAGGCAGCGACGCGTCACTGTCCCCTTGCACTATCTTAACACATTACCTACACGAGCGAATATGCACACTGTCTATGGAGCTAGCGAGCGACCGGTGCAGGCAGGACCACCACTACTTCCTACTCTGGTGTTATGAGGTCGCTGAGGTGGCTGAAGTTTAAGTGGGCCGCGTTAAATAGTTGACAATTTTGTTCAGCCTGCCCAATATATAATTTAATTATTGTCATCATTCCTCTTATCAGTTCCCCAGTTACATTTAGCCATACACTCAACGTGGCGAGTGTTAGGTCCACAGTTTGCCATGCTGAACAAGCGCGAGTAGCCCACTTCACACACAGTACTGAAGCTTCGAACTGGATATCAATAACCTTATCTTTGTTATATGCAATAGTATTTATATATTTAGTAGTATTTTTCCCACCTTCTTTAAACTGTAGTTTATATTTTTATATCATGAAGTAAGAATACTATTCAATTGTACTTTCGTAAACTGAGTTAAGTTGACAATTTAGGGGAGTGCGGCGCTTAGTCACACATCTTAACCATTATGTTAAGTACGTTATGTTCCGGGAAATGGTATAGTGTGCTATAATAATTCAGACATGAAAATAATATGAATGTATGTATGAAGAGAACGGTGAATATAGAAGAAGTACGCCAGGTCGGTAAGGTAAAGATATTTGGCACTCGGTGCTTTCTGTCTAGGTCGTAAGGAACGTGGCGTGCTGATATAATATCAATAATGAAAGTAATAAGTTAGGTAGATACTGTTTTTATGAATTATTAGTGAGTGTAAAATGTAATACTAAGTATGTCCGCGTGATTGTGCGCGTGGTGTCCTCAGAGCGCAGCGCGCTCTCTGCCCGCATACTTCACTTGCACTCACTTATCATACGGCGCTATTCCGAACAACAACAATATTTCGATCCCTGACCGCGTCCGCTACTGCGCCGCTGCTCCGCGCCAAAAGTTCACGACTTCCAATCCTTGCGTGCTACATGCATGCCGAATTACATAATGTACTTGGGGAATATCTAGCCGGTCCTGTGTCTATGAATATGTATTGAGGCCGTGCATAGCCCAGGGGATCCTAGTGTGAAGATGACGTGCGAAGCATTGTTACTGTTGTAATTTTGACGTCAATGAGTCGTTTCTTATTATTACCTATTCAGAAATATTTTAGATTTATCAGTACACGAGACAATCGTAGCGATTGCCTCGTGAAACTAGCGGTGGCAGCGCGACCCCCGAGCGAAAATTTCTTGGGTTCGAATCGCGGGTTGTGCAAAATATTATTGGATCTTTTTAATTTAAATCGTGTGGTCCGTATTTGTGGTCGGGGTGTGGCAATAAGCCAAATCCCTTTTACATGGAATTGAATAACTGATGAAAAGTGGGTGTACTGCATTCCTCTGCATACCCTTCGTGGCAAATACAAATGCAATGTCATGTTTATGTAGCGATTGAAATACTTTGATGTCTTTCAGTTTCTTCTATAAGATTATATTATTGTCGCTATTCATCTCTCGCCGCTTCCCGCGAAGCCGGCGAGAGATGAATACCCTCCGCCGTAATCTCAGATTCTATTAACAGTACAGTGTTAGCATTACAAGATAGCTATCCTTATGTAGGCGAATTAAATTTGATTGAGTCGCCGTGCTCTATCTACCTTCTACTATCTTCAGTTTCATAGCTTGGCGTGGAATCGATGACCGAATCAAATTGATAAATTATTTTATGTGAATGTTTTACTACATTGAACATCGTGAACTAGTTGTTTGCGGGTCACGTGTAGGCTCACTTACGAGAGGATCTGATTTGGAAGTATTTGGAAAATATTCTTTTTCCACACTTTGGGCGATTTGATCTTATTAGTTCTGGGGAGATCGTTCCTAGTCTTTATTATGGGACCGATCCTCATGTCTGTTTGAGGCCTGCGTAGTTCAGAGCGTATGCGGTCTATAATAAGGGTCTACACAATTACTGCAGCGCTGATTGACGTAGATTGTTGCAGTATCGAGATATTTATTTGTTTTTAAGAGTCAGTCAAGTTGCCAATGACTTGCCTTATGTTGTTGTATGTTCACATCAAACGTACTAAATTGGTAAGTGAAATCCAATTAAAATCTTATTTCGCGACTCAACTAGCTTATTTAATACTATTATAGCACTTCACTCTTAAAATACAGCCACCTGTCTTTCAGAAATAATTTGTAGATGAAAAACAGTTAGAGGCGCGTGCAAATGATACAATTTACAAAAAGGCACAGTTTTATAGACGAAGCGAAATCGGTTAGCGACATTCCTCTGACATTGCCTCAAATTTTTATTGGCATTCTTTGCATCTGCTCCTGTCCCACGAATAGTAATTTATACATTGTAAGTAATTGTATTGTCGACGAGACCGACGGCAATACCTACATACATTACCAGCCTATTTCCGTCCACTGCTGGACATAGGCCTCTCCAATAGCACGCCACTGAGCTCGATCTTCGGCTCGTTGCATCCAACTGCTGCCAGCAACTTTGCATATGTCGTCGATCCACCTAGCTGGAGGGCGTCCTACGCTATGTTTGCCAAGACGCAGTCTCAACTCCAGAACATGTCTACTCCAATGGTTGTCAGTTCTGCGACAGAAGTAAGCAGCACACTGCCACTTCAGCTTGGTAATCCTTTGGGCTATGTCAATAACTTTGATTCTCCATCGGATCGTCTCATTTTGGATTTGATCCTTCAGAGAGACAACGAGCATAGATATATTAAAAGAAACTATAGATACCTTAAAAAGTGAATGGAACATGGTACTAAGGAGATTTACAAACTAATTGGTGTTTTTCATTTTACTAAATATTCCAGTATACTGAGATGTCTTATGTGGCTACATGATAAAAAACTAAGAATTCAACAAAACCATTAAATTCACAAAACAAACTGTTTAACAAAACCTTTCTGAATACATAATAATACTTTTTAAATTATGTATTATGAAGTAGGCAATAATAAAAAATTAATAATAATAATCAACCCATTTCTCATTCCACTGTTGGAATATGGGTCTCCTCATTTATTGAGAGGATTTAGGCCACAGTCTGCCACACTGGCCAAGTGCGGGTTGGCAGACTTCGCGCATATTGAATTTTTTTTTATAAATTCTAAGGTGTCCATGTTTCCTCACGATGTTATCCTTCACCATTAGCAAGTGATATTTAAATTTAAAACGCACTTTTGTACAGAGGTGCGCGCCATGGATTTTAACCCAGCATCCTTGGTATGAGAGAATGAATTCTTAACCACTAAGCTATCACTGCTTAGTGGGCAATAATTTAGAGAGAATTTAAAAAAAAATATTATTTTCAATCATTAGGACTTATGTTATATGGCTTAAGCCTGACATAGTCTGATTGAGAAAACAGACAAAAACTCTTCATGCAACAAATATTTCAACAGCTTATCTAAATTAATTTGTACACAGTATTTCAAACAAACCTTTCTCTTGGGTCATGTCATGTGTTGTGTTAATAGGGGCTTGCAAGTTCTCTATTTGCCTACATTCACCATCAGAGTCGATTTCGCCAGACACATCCATTACAGCATGGGTATAACTTTGGTAATCATCCCTTGGAGGAGCCACTTGACTCTCCGGTTTCACAGATCTGTAAATAAAACGGCTACTATAATTGTAAATTTTACCTAATACTTGAGTAAAAATAAAAATATTTTGTACAGAATGAATATTCAGGCACAATAGAATATGCATGAAATGTGCATATAACAAAGAAGAATAAAACAATATTGTATATGATAAATAGAAATATGACTAAAAAATGATATTATTGTTACATATGTAGGTGAAAAGTGAAGATATCTTATATTATACTCATTTAATAATGGGTAGGGGATTATAGATCCACAACTGTTTATTCTTCATACTGTATAACTTACATTATGCCAGTTATTTGTGGTTCAGCTCTAACGGAAACTTTCCTTGCAGCTGTTGGTAAATCATACTGCAAAGTATAACATACCACAATTAGATACTTTTATAAAACCGTGTGAAAAATATATATCTCAACTTAATTTCATTTTCTATGTAGACAGAGTTTAATTTTATTTTCATTTTCCAAGTTATTAGGTAATCACCTTTTTTGGAATCAAACAACTAATTTATAAAGACAGTAGAATGAAATAAATATTTTGAATTAAAAACATACTAACACTAGTCTGTACTGAATGTATGTCAATGGGAATTCCTCTGTTTACATGTGTCAAAGTAGCACTGTCTACTGTCTGTGGTACCTTCACATTGGTGTAGTAATTGCTGCTCTGAAAATAGAAAATGTTCTGTGATATCATAAATATAAAAAATTATAAACATAAGACTATTGGTAAATGGATTACATAGTGTGGTCTGCTGAAGCCACTGTATGCAAATTTTTTTTTCTACCTTTTATTATCTCAATGTTTAACCTAAATCTCTTCTCAGAATGTGAGGGTTTGAGCACAAGCAGGTTTTTTCTCAGTAAAAAATTCTGTCACTGTAAAAGATCAAATAAAGTAATATTTCTACTTTACTAACATAAATATTATATTATTATATTAGGTCCAAAACATTTAATAGTAAAATATATCAGGTCCCTTATGAAAAAGGCAGAGAGCACTGACTGAAAGTATCTCTACCCTTACAGACTTGACATACTTCTTCCTTTTATTCATCAGTCTCTCCAGAGATGCATATCTGTTTCAGTGACTTAACCCACGTTAACGTGACCCACATCACATTCAACTGAATCAAAGATCACATTAAACTGGATATTTCAAAAATTTACTGTACTCACTATAGCCTCTAATCCTCTAATGTGAAGTGACTTGGCTGCTTCCATGAACGATTGTAGATTTCTAGCTGGGACCAGAACTTCCCCAGTGTAAATGTATTCTAACAATAGTGCCAGAGTTGTATGTGGTACATTCTACAAACAGTTGTATGTGGTACATTCTACAAACACCAGTAGTTAAAAAAAATTTATTGACTTAAGGAATTTAAAATGTAATCATTGCCACATTCAAAAGATGGCTATTTTCTATTAAACTGAAGCTTATATGCCAGAAATATTAAAATACAATGTTAAAAATTTTTGTTGCTTTTCTTAACAAACTAGTTAAGAAAAGCAACAAAAATGTCAATTAATAATTACGGTTCTATCACAATTCTTTGGTATTTTTAAAAAAAATCATGACCAAACATGGAGTAAATTTAATGTTGTCTTCTAAATAATCATCTCTAAACAATATACTTCCTGTATGATCATTGAAATATTTATTTTCATTAAATTTAATAATTGCTTACATTAAGAAATATTACTGGATGTTGTGAAGGTACAGAGTTCATGAGTTCCTTCAAATAAGGGCTAGCTAAGGCTATCAAGACTTGATGCACTTTGACTAAGTGACCATCCGCTGCTAGAGTCATATCCACAAATTCCCCATTCTAAAAATATAAGACAATTGTTTTATAATTCAACTCATATAGAGATAGAAGAACAAATGTTAGTCTTAATGATAAAACGTTATACCTGTTGGAGGGAACTAAATCCACCGCAAATACTTGATTTATACGAATCCCAAGTTAGGGAATAATTACTTGGCACCATTGTTTTAACATTGGCTTAAAAACTGAATCATAAACAAATAAAAAAGTAATTGTTTAAATAATAACAGATTTTTACTACTAATCAAATTATATTTGGGACAGACATGTAATGACAGAATAATAAACTGACATATTAAAATAATTACAGTTGTCTATGATAAATAGCATTGAGTGCATAGATAACATATTCTGTAACATAGACAAAACACTGACTTCGTACATACTATAAAAACTGTAAACTAACTCAGGTGGTCCGGGGGACTCGTCAACCTCCGAGACATTACATAACCATCACATTTACACGCATCGTACCCACCGGCGAGGACGAAGACACCGCGTTCCATACGGCAGAGGTATTGTGTCCCCGCATGTATGACCGTCGCAGTACCATCGCGATTCGATAGGCACACACCGTATCGATCCGTGTCTAGATCCGAGTTTCCTAGGAGACGCCCCTAGTCCCTCTCTGGCTGAGCGAGCCGGAGGTTTAGCCCGTGCTGAGCCTTACTCCTACCCCTCCCCACTCTCCCTAATTCCAGGTAGAGCCATTTGGACTTGTCATTAAATCCCGGTGAAGCTGCGAAGATCATTAGAGTCAACGAATAGACGAAAACTAATAAAATTACTCTCACTTTACTTTCTGTAGGCTCAAATGAAAGAAGCAATTTTAGGTTCATTTTATTAATAGTTCCGCTTGTTATAACGTTAATTTTACTACAAATGTAATATTACAACTACTTTGTATTCTTTAATCTAGTCGTAGTAGTTTATTTAGGTATTGTTAAAAACCCTTATTTTGATTTAACAGTCATAATAGTAATTAATTTAAATGTAGAACTTACGGTAACTCTTATTTTCAAATGCAAACACTAAGGACTCTTTCAGATCAGCGTTTTCATTTTCATGCAGCATTTCCATGTACGTGCGCTTTGTGCCACACGCGCCTCTCGTACGAGCGAAGCGCGCGTCTTCGCTCGTATACCCACGCGCCGCGAGCCGGTTACGAGTTACCGACAGACAAAGATAGCGGGATAATCGATTTTTAACTATAGGCAATTTAAATATGATGAATAAATTAAACGTCAAATATAGTATTCGTTTTATTGAAATAGTGAAACCTCAGGTTATTCTATAATTATACACAGCGCCAATATGAAAAAGTAAAATAAATCTCGGGTAGTAAATAAAAGTAATAAAAAGTAAAATAAAATCGGGTATCTTCATTGCTTCATCTTATTTAATTAAATGGAAAACTTTTGTATATTGAATTTTTAATAATTCACTGTAGTTAATGTAAATAACCCTTAAGTTATTGGTTCACTTTTATCTTCTTTGGATTTATCACTATTCAATTTTTGCACTATGCAATTCAAGTTTGTGAAAATCAAATTCCTCTTCATTTTCTTCCTGATTTTATCATCATGAAATGTGTGAACATGAATAAATTTCCTGAAAGACAAAATGTTTATATTACAGCATTATAACATATGCATATACTTTTATTTATTTATTTATTTAATAATATTGCACCAACAAAGTGAATACTGATACAATTTCTAAGTATAAAATATACTAGAATAACACTGAGTGCCACCTTAATTATAGGTGCAAACTACATGCACTAGAGCTAATTGATACAACTAAAATAAGTTCAATTACAAATACCATTGATAAAACAAAATGTGAGTAAATAAATGTAATGTAATATACTTCAATGACTATATAAAATTTATACTTTTGTATTAAACAAATACAACATACCTGATAGTCATAACTTCACAATCTGTATCAATAAACGCAGGACAGTGATTTCTTCTATAATCTATGCATCTCCAGCGACGTTTCCGCCCGCCCTGTGATTGATGATGGCAGTAATACATGTACCGGTTGAATATCAACTGCAGGGAACCCCTGCTAGACATGGTATATTGTGGAGTTAATGCTGCAATTTAAAGATTTATTTTAATATTGGACATGTTCAATGTATACAACAATTTTATATCCAGTGGCAGTATTGCCCCTAAACCTTTGGCTACCATAAAATAATTGTTATATATGCATGGAGGATATAACTGTATCTCTAATATAGACACAATGACTCTAATAGTATTGTCATTATTACATTATTATTAAATCCATCGCTTACTTTAAGATTTCATAACATTTAATAACTTTAACAGTATTTACTTACTTTTTGGATCTAAGGTGCCTTTAATGTTACTGGATGTGTTACTCACACTTTCTGCGTTTATTGTAGGCAAAGTATGAGGCATTTCATTATTTGCTGTTACATTTTGAACCTTAATAGATTCAGAAATATCATTGCCTATGTCAATAGAATTAAAAGCTGATTCTGTTGGTTTGTCAAATACATTCGGTATTTCTAATCTGTATTGGTAGCCATCTTCCGTGGTGTATAATCCACTATCTCTAGAAAATATCATGTAAGCAAATAAATATCTGGTTAATATAAAATATTACCAGTAATTTTACTAACTTGTAAAATAAACCTGTTCTCTAAAATATCCTGAATTCCATTAATGTCCATTGTTTGGTTGGTTGCAGACTCACTTTCTCCACTTGGCAAAACATGTTGTTCAGTATCCATATAACCAAAAATTGCACTATTCATTGTTATTTCTGTAGTTGGAAGTGTTGCATTCAATGGTATATTATTTTGTAATGCCTCATTTGTTGTAATTATTGGATTTGCAGCATTTAGATTTGCATTATTTCCTTTATCTCTTTCATCTCTGTCTATTTCTTGACTTTTGTCTCTCAATGGAACCTGAGACAAGTATTTTTTTCACATAAATATATAAATATAGAATATATAATATAAAACAATATCATACTTCTACAATATATTAAAGGTCACCAATAGAAGAGAGTAAGAGACCTAAGATTAGTGAACAGCATAAAATTAATTACAATTAAATTTTCAACAGAATTTTGTTAAAGCCAGCAGTTCCATAACTGTGTCCAAATTATTGTAGTAAAATCAACTTACAATAATCTATATTTTATAACTTTCATCTTATAATCAAGTGACTGCCTCGTTGGTTGAGTGGTGCAAGAGCAACTACCGATCAGGAGGTCCCGGGTTGGGTACTATTGGATTTTTCTAATTTACAATTTCTAATAGTGACTCAGAGTCTGGATCTAAGCCCAATGTATGGCCATGGATACGTAACCATAACTGGTGAAACATGAGAGAATACTACACTGCTCTGCCTACCCCTTCGAGGATTACAGGCATCATGTTATTTTTTTACATTGTTTGTAGTTTTTTTATGATTTCAAATTTATATAATAATAATTACAAATTTTTAACAAATTCATAGTTTGGAAGCCTTTTTATATGATCTAGTTCAAGAACTATAGGACACTTAATTTTCACATGTTCCACTTGGATCAATGTTTCTGCAAATAAGCTAAATTTTTTAAAGTGTTAAGGAATAATATATCATGATGTATATCAAAACCTTATATTATTAGGACTTGAAATATGCAGCTTACTTTTGGTGCAGGCACATTACAAAGTCCAGATAATCGTAGATCTTTTGCTGCCTCCATAAATGACTGGATTTTTTCAACCTCCACATAAACTTCTCCCGTGTAGACATATGCCAAAATGTAATTTAATATTTCATAGTTTATATTCTGAAAGAAAGAATAAATATAGCTATTGACAACTTTTTCTTATGATAATACTGTTACTTACAGCTAAAAGACTGATTATCCACTAAAAACAAATGAGGGAACAGTGTGATATATTTCATGGAGATTATTTGTAAACTGTGGGGAAAGAGTGTTCCTAGTATGATTTGCCCACGGTTATATTGTTACCTTTTTCTTTGTTACTCAAAATATTCAAATACTCTGATAAGCATACATTCCACACTGGAATACAACTTATTTAGTATAGATAACTATTGTCTCAATTTGATTTTAGCAAAGGAGTTGGTTATGTTGGTGGGGGAGATTAAAAACAAGATGATTAGTTAAGTTTTAGTCTTGTTAATGACAATGCACCTAACTAGCAAGCTTATAGTAAAAAACACCCACACTTAAGAATATAACTGGATGTGGACTAGGAGTGGCTTGGAGCATTGATCTGATATAAGGGCTGGCTAAGGCCAATATACTTTTATGCACATTGACCAAGTAGCCATCTGCGGCTAGTGTCATATCCACAAATTCTTCATTCTGTAAGTTAAAAAATATATTATGTATTGCTTAATATTTTTGCTAACAGCCGGTAAAATGTATAGGTTTAAATTAAAATATAAATTTTCGATACATACAATATTTTTTAGGTCTTTCAGATTTTTAAGATCTTTCAGATTCTTTAAGATTTTTGCTAACAGGCGGTAACATGTATGGGTTCAAGTTAAAATATAAATTCTCGATACATGGAATATTTTTAAGATCTTTCACTTATGAACAAAGTGTATATCACTCATCTGCTTAGCTCTTAATGGTTATACAGGCGCGACGATACATTAATTTATCATAGTAATATTTATTGTATAAATGTCAGGTTGTAACGCACATAATCAAAATTTAAAAAACAACAGCTTACCTGTTGTAAATTTGCAAAACCATTGCAAACATTGTTTTTATGCGAGTCCCAAGTTAAACAGTACTTGGATATAGACATATTTGTAATCTTGTAAATATCGACAACAATCCTATAGACACTGTGTATGTTATTATGCAGCAAAGTATTTTGTTGTATTTTTAAAACACCTTGAACTCTAAAACTAAAATAAACAGTCAAAACAGTACATTACTAACAAACTTGATAATATGTCAGAGAAGAATCAGGTGCACCAACCAACACTTATAGAGAAAAGAAACAATCTGTGTTACCAACCATCGGTACAGGTAAGGACAATAATATAATAATTATTATGTAAGATAAGGTTGAATTAATCTCCAACTTTAAGTAGTGAATAACAACTCATAACATAATATATTCACCAACAGTGTGCTCATGAGCAAACAGGGCATGATGTTAATTTACCAGTAATGAACGGATCAGTTTGCTGTGTACAAACATGTAATATATTTTTGGTGACTACAATAATTAATCGACCAGTCAAAGTAATAAAGAAAATCCTGGAATCCATTTGTTCTCTAACAACTTTGTCGCTCCGTTTAAAATGTACTCTCTTGCGACAGTAAAAATAAAAAATAATAATAATCGACCCATTTGTCATTCCACTGTTGGAAGATGGGTCTCCTCTCATATAGAGAGGGTTAAGGCCGTA
>DWJK01003853.1:0-12626 GCA_018248815.1 Croniades pieria auraria
CACTTAACAGTTACCCAAGATCCGTTCATAGATACATGTTCAGGAAATGAACTGGACGCCCTTGCTCCGCGGCATAGACAAACGCGCATGTGACATGTATGGACGATCCGAATAGCTTGTACTGCCTTATACGGCTCTGACGTCACTCGCCAGTGTTCCTCGTTGGGCGTTTGAACTATGAACCGGCTTAGATATCTTAGTTCGTGTTTTGTCGTGTTTTACTAGTTTTATATTTCACATTTACTTCTATTTAACGTTATGCATTACTTGCGTTGTAGTTTTACTTATATTTTCTAGTTGATTTACATTTTTTATCTGTATTGTCTATAGTTTCCCGTACTTTATAACATTTTCTACTTCAATTGAAACAAATTAATAATTATATTTTTTTGAAGTTTTTACAATGGACGCATTGAGTAACTGATATGGACAACAAGCTCAGTTGCGTGTTGTTGGAGAGACCTATGTCCAGCAGTGGACGAGAGTAGGCTGATAATGACGATGATGATGACTCGCATATTTCAAAATTACCTAACATTTGCTGCTTTCTAATTTTTGTCCATTTTGTGTTGTTTTTGACCCGCATCCGTCGTTTCGCCTCTAAAACCGTTCAACATTTAAAAAAACAGTTTTCGTAAACATAAACGATCTAAAATAAAATCGCCTTATAAACTCAACACAGCATTACACGATCTAACATTAAGGACGCTTAGCAAAAATAAATGGCTCCTCTTACTGGATCCTGCTTAGATTACAGGAACGCTCGATTAAGCAATTCTTCGCCGAGACATGGGATGATTATCGTGTTACCTGCAATTTCTTTTTAGAACCAGTCTAGCGTGTCTTGGCAGAAAGCCTTTCACAAATCGTTAATCTCGCTTTAGCATCTGTATTATTAGGACACTTAAGGATTGATTTTGATTTCAAAGTTAGTGTCTATATATATTTTTTCCAAGTTTCAGTCGTGTGAACTGTTGAAGACATTTTTAATATAATATATATTATAATGTTTTATAGAATTTATTACTAATACGGGCGATACTATTACAGCAGTAACATGCATATGTATGACGTTAATAAATCTATCTAGTACAGTTTTAGGAATGCTAACTACCGTAATTATAAACTGTAATGAATACAACATTTTTTTTTAATGTCCTCGTAGTATTTCCTGATTATTATTCTTAACATCCTTCAATTAATTTACTCAAATACAAGCGTTAATTGGTCCGATAGCCGAAACATCAATTAACGTTATTCTCTGCAAGAATTTAATCATTTAATTCTACGGCAATAAGCCTTTTTCTGTTATACAAACTTTGATGCATAGCGAGAGCCACAAAAAATCTGGTGCAAACATAAAAAAAAATGCATCCCAGATCGTGAGTAATTATGAAAGATTGTATTATTATATATGAAGCGGATTTAGTTAAAAAATCAAAGTTAAGATCGATTGGCACACTACAAAAATGAGTTCCGTATCATTACGATTAAACAAAAATTTATCTTCAAAGCAATCGATCTGAGATTGTCACAAATTAAAATAAGTATGGGTTATGTCAATTTAACGTTCTCAGCTCAATGTTTCATAAATTCTGCATTACATTTTTAATAAAACGTCTGCGTTTTAAACAATGTCATCGAATATATAGTTCAGCTCACCCTCCGTTGTTTGTTTAACAATTATTTTAATTGCCAAATCAAATATTATTAACTCGATATGCGGATGGATAAATACGATATTGCATTTCACAAGTATATTAATAATCGCTAAATGTACTCGTAAATAGAATATGAACTCCTCAGTTTTATAATATTAATGTAATATTCCAGATATAATATTCCAGATATAATATTCCAGATATAATGATTTCTATTGGTAACAGGTCTTTAAAATATATGTTAGCAATATTAATAACATCGGTAACCTGAATAAATTAAGCGGCTCTACAAAAAACCGCCTACCTACGTTCACCTTGAGTCGAGTGGGCGTACCGAACTTGATTTAGTTGCCATCTGACAAACCCTTTTTTTTTCTCCTGAATATAAATAAGACGCGCGACAAAAAATATAAAGTCGAGATTTTTTCCTCTCGCTGTTACTGGCGAGACCGGAGTTTAGCGAAAGTAAGATTTAAATAATAAAGAAGATATTCGCGTATTCTCCCTATAGTGGGACTTTGTTTTTACGTCTTCAACGGATTCGGAAGTAAAGTTTTTCTCTAACGCAAATACGTATATTTATTCATCCCGAACGTAAAAGCGAGGTTTATCTGCTTCCCTTTAACGTAAGGAAAATAGTGATAACCCGTGCCCTTGGATCAGAACGTCCTCAACGCTTCCTACATGATTTGATAATGACTTCCTACGTCCTCAAACATCCTCGTTAGTCAATGTTTTATAACATTTGGTCGACA
Source organism: Croniades pieria auraria (assembly GCA_018248815.1). Classification (NCBI taxonomy): domain Eukaryota; kingdom Metazoa; phylum Arthropoda; class Insecta; order Lepidoptera; family Hesperiidae; genus Croniades; species Croniades pieria. The sequence continues at coordinate 2,417 of DWJK01003853.1, forward strand.
TGCGGAAGCATTTACTACATTTGGAAAGAGCACTCGAGCTCTGACTACTATCGAACCGTTCGAAATAGAATTAAAATTGGGTCACGCATAACACGAACCAAACGCGCAGGAATCGAATTATCAGCTCCATTACATATTCGAATTGCGTCCGCGTTATAAAATTTTCCTGCATCGAACTATTAGAATAGATTACAATTTGACTTGTTTGTAATAATAATAATTCCTATGATAACAATATCATTAATAGTAAGGACGCAAACTTAATGGTGCAATGTCATGCATACTAATAGTCTGTAGCCAGCTCTGTGCTGGAGCTCGGCAGATCGGACATGTCTGAAATAATAATCGTGCTCTCCACAATTAAACTGATAACACTGATTTTCTGCTCCCGACATAAATCTGTTTTATTTCGTTACACAATGCCAATAACTACAAACAACAATGAATGAATATCTTTTTTTTTGTTTGTTCACAGACGAAAAAGAACAATCCAAACCATATCAAGAGGCCTATGAACGCGTTCATGGTGTGGTCGCAGATCGAGCGTAGGAAAATCTGCGAACAAACGCCCGACATGCACAACGCGGAAATATCCAAGAACTTGGGTCGCGTTTGGAAAACCTTGAATGACGAAGAAAGGCAACCCTTCATCGACGAAGCGGAAAGGCTTAGGCAGCTACATATGCGCGAGTATCCCGACTACAAGTACAGGCCGCGCAAAAAGACGGCCAAGCCGACGCAACGATCCGGCGCCGTGACGAAGCAAAAGCGTAAGCAGCGGGCCGATTCTAATAACAACAGGGGAATGTCTAGACGGCGATCGCGACCGGCAACAAACGTCCGGAGCGTGCCGATCGAAACGCCGGCCCCGCCACATCTCCCTGCGTCGCCAGCCGGATCTCCAGACTCCCCTGAATCCGCTTGCTTCTATGACGACAGCACGCGTCGTGAACAAGCTGATTTAAGCGAACTATACTCCATCACGGACCTCCTGCCGCTGCCTGCGGACTGCGAAGTCGACCTCGACGCGCTCACGACGGATATGGAGTCGTTCGAAACGGCGTCTTCCTCGTCCGGATCGCATTTTGAATTCTCATGCACGCCCGACGTTTCGGACATGCTGAGTGAGATCGGCGTGGCGGGAGATTGGGTCGACCATACGTTTTCGTCGTACCTTACGTCGTCTTAGAGCGGTGCTCATGTCGCCACGGCCCCTGGCCGGTACAACTGATCTCATTTTCGAGCCGCCACACGGGGGCTGACGACGCGGCGTCCGCTCGCCGCCCCGCCTAGAGAGTGCCTACATCCAAAATGACGTGTCGACATTTGGATTCAATGTACAAAGTTATTTAATAAGGTTCGAGGGTGAAATTTTTGATTTCGATGTCGACCGGTCGAAAGGCCGTGTCGTTCTTCGGTTTTTTTAATTTCTCGTTTAGTTTAGAATGCGAACGCTCAGTCGAACGCGACGCTCCCGCGTCGCGGAAGCGCATCGGGTTTTATAACTTAGGCTGTGAGTTGGTTCTCGTTTAATCGTGTTGCTTTCATTGAAAATATTTACTTTCGACACAATGTAATCGGGGTGATTTCCAAACGGCACGTCTCAGAAGCATCTCAGTAAATAATCCGTCTTACTCTCCGTCGCCTGTTTAGCAAGCCACGGTCCAGTCATGTCTCGCCGCACGCTCGCACCGCGTTGTCGCGTCCGTATATTCTGTACGTGTGTTTACTCGACTTGGCTTCTAAATAGTTAGTTTGCAAATCCTACGTCGCTCCTTTATTTAACTTTATAACATTTGTACTGTTACGACTATCGTCGTTTACGTTTATGTTCAAATGTGTTAGAAACATGTATCAATCGATTAATAGAAAAATAAGACTAGGTTATAGTCATGTTTGTCTTGCGTTCTATTTACTGTACGTAAGTTCACTTTATACTTTGATGCACACATAGTTGGTAGTTCGACATTTATAATTTTACTGTCGGAAGCTGATCGGTATGACATTGGAGGAATTTCGGAGTGCGGGAATTTCGAGTAGGTATTTTTGGATTAAGTCGGGCCCTTGCCGTGGTGGATTTCTCTTTTTGAGCTGCGGGCACAACTCGGCTACGCCGATTTTAACCATTTGTCGTTTTGCTCGTGGCTTTTTCCGGATTCGTCCGAGTAAAGCATGGTAAGGGATTTGTGTAGGTGTTTCGTGTTGAATACACTTTGCTATAATGTATGTACGTTAGGTTGTTTAAGGTAAGATTATCTCCGTTCAATGGTAAAGTATGAAAAAAAAATTGTAAAGTTACGACGGCACCTCAGGATCGATGCGAAGGGACACTGTTCAACTTTCTCGTTACTTTCTTTACATCTTCACGCTTCATAATAAAGGTCTATAGAAAGATACATATCAATAATGGGAACGTATTGAATCGCGGGACGGCGGTCATGGGGAATAATATTCGTATGAACAAAATACTGGTTCGGTTTCACGCAATGTTTTGCTGTTTCAGACTCTGTGATTTACTTTATGGATTTTCTAAATTGTAAGGTTCTAGTGGAGACTGATATCGCATAGATTAGTTTTAGCAGCGCTAGCTTCTCTAACTTTTTTAATTTTTAGAACTGGGCATACTTTTAATGAAAAACTATACTGTCTATTTTTGATAATTTGCTTCACTGTGGAGGTCGGGATGCCACTTTTAATAAACAGCAAAGTTTTTCAAATTCCTTTGTATAATAAAAAATTAAAATAGATTTAGCATTGCGCAAACATAAGGTGTAAAATGTTCAATATTGGGAAATAAACGATTCTTACAGCCCGTCCCGAGACCCACAGTAAGGCATGGGCTAAAGTTGTATAAATTTCGCAAAATCTGTCAATTCATTGAAAATGGTGTCAGTTAGTTAGCGGGGTAATGTTTACACTGATATTACCTCAGTCATCTTAAGATATAATTATAAACCTTCTAAAATATACTGTTCGAAATTAAAAAAACAATATTTGTAGATACCGTGTCCCTATAGTTCATAATATTAAGGGATCCGTTGTGCTCCAATTGATAAAAAGAAAATGCTTTACTACTATTATATTCTTATAAATATATTATGTAAAAACGACTTCGTGTTATACTTAGTGAGTGTCTATGAAATCCAATTATTTTTAAAGAAATGCATAAAATACACGTTATCTATACATAATTGTACCGCGGATCTGTAAGTAATACTGTCTTGTGTGTTGTAGGATGATATTATATATATATACATATATTGATGGTAATATTATTAAAGTAAATTTGTGCCTAATAAATAACTTAAAATTCTTCGTATGTCTATTTTAGTGATGCTCAAGATATCTTCGTAAGCGCGTAGTGATTACTTAGATGCAGTTAAAAACTAAAACGCTAAATTTAAGGTTTATTTGGGTGCCAGATTTGCATTTTACATTCATTTCGCTGACTTCACAGATATACATGTAATCAAAATATCAGTTAATGATGCCATTTGCGCCCTAATAAACGTAATTGCTTCGATAAAAGCATCACCAGTCAGGACAGTTACATATTTAATAAAATGATAATTCATTTAGAGCTTAATTACTTCAGGCTAAGACTCAAATTTTAATGCACCAATTCCATGTGTGACCGTAATTGCTATGTACACAGCTGAATGTAGCCGACAGATGGTATCATCAGCTGTTATAAAATTACTAGCATTGAATCTATCAAAAGTTTAACTTTTAGGTACATCATTGGTTTTGATATGAGCAATATCCTGCTTTAGCCATCGTTGCACGAGTATATCTACGTTTTCAAACTTCGACAATAACATGTCTCATGTATGCTTTCGCAAGCTTATGGAAGTTGCAAAACTATCTGCATGTTTCATTTAAATATTCGGCCTGTAACCACTTGGGTTTCTGTTTCTATAGCTTCATACGTGTTAAATTACGCTTTACCCGGAAACTTGGATTTATCGATTTAAAGCAATATACTAATAAAGAGTCCAAAGCTCAAATTAGAATTTAAAAGTCCTCTACTAGTAAAAATTATACGACTGAAATCTTTGCTTTCACTAATAGATTTAAAATTGCTTGCATCACTTCCAACACTTTCTCATTACACCTATTACGATTGAATATTTCGTGAGTAGTTGATACAAACTTTTTAAATTTACTGAATCTTGTAATGGATGTAGAAGGATATATTCAACCGCTTTTGTACATTTTTAGAGTTGTGTCAATGGTAGTGTTCGTTTTTGGTCTTTGCAATTTTTTATTGGTGGGGAGACTACGAATGACCCCAAGTATTTAAGCAACATCGAATTTAATGTTGTATATTGATATATTAGCGCTTCTTGTTGTGGTTTTTCAATAATTGGAATTATCAGGGTTTCGATGTTTTGTTTAAAATTTAGATTGTAAAAAGTCCCCGTTTTGAATTTAAAAAAAAATGTTATTCTAAGCCTTCTTCGGTGTAACCTGTCCCACAATGTTATGTGATCCTTTGCTTGTAAAACATTTAGGCTTTCTTCCTTCGTAGCCTTCGGTAGATGTGTTTTTACGAAACCCGTGAAAGTATTTTTAAATGTAAATAAGTATTGAAACTGTTTATATGAAAGAAGTCAAAATAAAGCGAACTGTGACAAACATTAGAGAGTATAATATGCGTCTGAAAGAAAATAAATATCATTGAGGACGTAGTTAGTTGTTGTAGGTTATTATGTATGTAATTAAAATAACTATATTACATATTATTAAAGTAAAAATTGTTGTGTACGACAATGTATCAGGCTATTCTTCAATTTGAACTTTTGATTCTCGATTTGGAACTGCTGTATGTGACAGATATGGAATCAAATTTTCAAAAAACCTCTTCCGGTTTTAAGTTTTTGGTTCTCTATACCATGAAGTGTCTCATCGTATATATTTTACTCATCGGTAGCGCAAGATCCGTACGTCTTATTATTACATGATGGTTATTCGCGGATGCATGGAATTGACTTCGATCCCGAACCCATACAAGATGTCCATGTGAATTGAAATAAAATATACTGATTTAAATTTCGCGGTCTGTCGTTTTTAATAATTGCTGCTCTTCAACGCGATCACATGTATTTCAGGTAATATTGGTATCTAATACCAAGGGAAATCAACGATCTTACGCTTCATTAGGAGTAAAATTTATACGTAGAAATGTGTACATGTGTAGAGAATCAAGGACTTAATCAAATCTATCTGTGCTTACAATACGGCTTGTCATACAAGTAGATGGACGTGTTTCGACAAAGATATAGCAACTGGTAGGCTTAATATTTACATAACATTATATATATTATATGTGGTAGATATTAAAGATAATATAAAAGCGGTTCAATTGAAAAAGAAAATAATATTAGTGATACATTCACAGAACTGAAAAGTTGATAATATTGTCGTTATGTTTTAAAAAGTGAAATTTTTGATCGTAATTTTTTATCTGTATATTATATGTATCTATCAGTTGTTGATTTAATCGATAAGCGGTTCTATCGTAAGATGTTTATACATAATTTCAAACTTCACACTTTCAAGAGACAACGAATATTTTCCTTCAAACTATCTGATTGTTTACATGGGAGTTTAGGAACAAGAAGGAAATGTTTTAAATATTCCACTTTCGGTTTCGTATTTCTATCACCATTACTCTATGAACCAACATTGACACTCTAATCACACAATGATCTCTGTATGCGACTATCAATGTGTGAATAGAACTGCGAAATGCGGAAGGATGTATCTTCTTGTTCCGATTTTCCATATTAACCGATGGATTCTGTATCTTCTTATGCATTACATTTAATAAATAATTAATATTAATTAATTGATATAATTGGTGTCTATGAATAAACAGTATAACTAATCGTGTATTGTATATCGAAGTCAAATGTAGTTGATGCATATTGTAAGTTTGTATCCGAGTTCTTTGTTGACGTAGCCATCACTAATGATTATTGGTATTATAAAGTTAATGGTAATGTTTAAACAAACGAAAACTTCGCACAATATGATTCAATATGTAAAATAGGAGAAATAATAATAGATATTAATAAGTTAGTAACTAATGAAGTTAAAGAAATATGTGTGATAGTTTTTTTTTACGTTCCATTTTATTGTCGTTTTGGGATAGTTGTCCATTGTGTCCTGCTGCTTGATGTTCGTTTTACTTTATTTAAGAACACAATTATCTGGACCACCAGTGTTCACAAGTTTTAATACGCTCATTTTTAATATTTATGCTTTTTTCGTATATCCTCCGCTTTTACTACGACTCGTTGAAGTTTGAATTGTGGCGTTATTCCAATTATTTTGTAATTGTAAATAAAAATTAAGTTGATCAAATTTGTAAGGAATGAAAATTATTAAAAAAAATGGTCCATTAAATCTATCAAGTAATGTTAAGAAAAAAGTAGCTGCATACGTATACCTTGAAAATTGTGTATGCTTACAATTCGTATTAAAGGAGTCCTAACATGCCAAACGTTTCCTACTTTCGAAGCTAAATTGTATGGCTTTAAGCATTATAATGGGACTGATGTCATACTTTCGTGATCACCTCTCCCTTTCCTTGTACCATTGGATATTGTAAATACCTTGTTTATATAAAGGCCACATTGTAAAGGATCATTTCCCATATTGATGGCGTGTTCCGATTCTAGTCCTTTGAAAGATTTTGGGCCGATGTAGTCTTTTCTACCTAATCTTGTTCCAGCTACATCATCTATTTAAACATCCATAGTGGCCTTTGCATCATTGATACCTGATTTTTTTATTAGTGTTCTTTTTTCAATTTATACCAAAAAATGATGAAGCTCTTAAACACCGTTACCGATGGATCTCTTAGCACTAAACAGTTACGGTTTTCGGCTAACCAAATAATGGCAGCACTCGCTGTTACAGCTGTTTCATCTCACGACGACGCTTTGTGCGAACGATTTTCGACTTTGTGTATTTCATCATAACAGTCATTGGCATCGTCTTCGTGATATGAAAAAGCTATACCAATTGTATAATCGGTTCTAAAACTTGTACATATTAGACGATCAGTTGGTTTTAAGCGTAACGCATTGTTCTCTTGAACGAATGGAAAATTGACCCTGTATTGGGATTATTTTACTAAAACCTATTCTGGCAATAGCTTAAGGGTTTTATTTGTATTGATAAGTTATTGAAATCGAGGATAGTGGTTCTGATTAGTTTATCTTTCTCCTCGTCCGTTGTATAAATTATTGACTTGTATTTCATAAGGACCCTACTATAAACTGCATATAATGTACGTAGTTTTTTAAACTGTTAAGTATGAAATAATAATAATACTGTAGTTATGGAGTTAAGACAGACGTGTACATTTTGTAACGTAATTTGTTTCAATAATGAATATATATTATTATATGGTAATAAATCATCCAGTTTTTAAAAAATAACCAGATTTTTATTCACCCCTTCTTCTCATCCTTTACACACTTTTTGCACACAGTGATCAAGAAATGTTTTTAGACACATACTTATAAAGAAAAGAAATTTTTACAACAATATACATACATATACATATATATACATATACATACATAATATATATGCATAAGCACAGTTATCCCATTTACATTTAAACATAGTTAAGAATGGTCTTAATTATTACATTCCCAAAGCAAACTTGATTACGATAAATAAGACCTGACAATAAAGTAACTGGGGCACAGTTACAAGTGTTGCGGTAATGTATGAAATTCGGTGCTGCGCAATAAAAACAGTTCTCATGATGACCAGATGTGGCGTTGATAGGAAGTTACAATATTACAGGAGTTTGATAGACTATGAACACTTCAAAGACTTGTAATCAATACGTGATGTGATTAAACTAGTTTTATTTTTTTGTCCTTTTTATCATTCCATTGTTTAAACACGGGTCTTCTCTCAGAATGAGACGATTAAGGCCATAGTCTGCCGCGCTGGTCTAATGTGAATTGGTAGTCTTTACTCGCCTTAGAGATTTCATACATACGAGTAAGTGATACATTTACATTTTTAAATAATTTATTTCTTTTTAATCTGTCAGAAAGATATTAAAAAACACGAAGTATTTGAAATCTAAATAGCATTTTTAAAAGGCAACATACTGTTTTTATATTTGCTAAAATCTGTGTTACAGAATATTAGTACATATATGAATGAATATTCAATATATGTACATGTATGAATATGAATATTCCATAATGAAGTGGTTGAAAAAAAAAACCACTTAATATTTAGCACTACCTTAGAATTCCTACCCAATATCAACAAAGTCAAGTACTCACACAATATGACGGCATCAAAATACAGAACACGGGATAAATTAAACTCACCTTTTAAACATATGTCCAGCCGGGATCGAACCCTGAATCAGTTTCACCGCAATGAAGTGTGGTGACCAATATGCCAAACAAGTCGTCAAAATCCTTGCAAGTGCAACTTTTGAAGATACAACTCTAGAGATATGCAAGACAACAGTGAACGACAGGAAGACGTACGTTAACTAAAATGCAGTCAGTTTACATACATACGAGTATATGCCAAGAACCCGTCTATACTATAATCGCACCCTGCAGCATTAACAAATTTAAATAAATTCTGACAGTAACTGAGAAATAAGAAAAGTATAATTAGCAATGATATCGTCGAAATCGGCTGTGCATGACATAAGTTTTATTGATGGTAAAAATTCTCGTCAATTGGTAGATTTTTACATGTTTTTAACGAGATTAAAATTTAGATTCCAGTATTCGAAACAACACGAGTGCCACTGAAGCACTGCAGCATTGTTGCCAAAAATCTATACACGAATATAACGAACGATTGTATTTGTGGCATTTTAACTAACAAAAGATAGATACTCAAACATATTTGTTACGTACTCTTGTGAAGCCACCCTTGCGTATTTTCACGATCCGATGAAACCCACCATCCATACGTTGTTCAAAAAAATATCATATCCTATCAGAGATTTGTGTTAAAGTAAAAAATTTCAGTTTGACGTATTTTTTTGATATTGTTCTACTCAAAACACATTTTGTTCACAGTTAAATATTAAAATACCTATTGCATTTTAAACACTGTCATTGTATTAAAACGTCACAGTTTAAGTAACGGAAGTAAGTAGGTAAGAAAAATAAAATTAAAAGCAAATTAACCATTTTAAGCGCTTATTCAATAGAATCAAAATTATATATACAGATAGAATATTAGTTCTGGTCAGTATGACCGCTAGATCTATTTCTACAGTGAATTCTAAAACAATTAGTTTCGTTCGGAAGGGTTTTGTTGCCAGTATATGCGATGAAACTATATTGAACCATGAATAAGACATCATCAGCCTATCTCAGTCCACTGCTGGACATAGGCCTCCCCCAATGAGCGCCATCGCGCCCTGAATAAGACATATAGGTACTAAATAATACAGCATTGATACTGACAATACCATCTAGATTAATATCTCTAATACTGCTATTCCTACTCTTGCTTCCCAGCAAATACTAACATACCATTATTTTTGTTAGAACCTAATATAAATCAAAGTTATTGACACTGAGAGTCCTATTCGAGGTCTGTTTCAGCAGGCCAGCGAGCATTCGCAATTGGCTGCGTTTATTTACCATTTTCTTCAATAAAAGATCAGTAAGCCATGGTTGGTTATGAAAGTCTTGCGAAGGTAGAATAAAACACTTTCTATTTTCATCACATTGTTATTTTGCTTTATATTACCACCAACCCTATTCTGAAGGGTGACACGAAGGTAGCAGGGTAACAGCACATTTGAATAGGATCAACATAATGTGCTATGAAATATAAAAATATTATTTCAGTTCAGACAGATATTGCAGCATAAGCAGTGATAGCCCAGTGGTTAAAAATTCAGCCTCTTACTCCGAGGGTGCTCGGTTCAAATCCATGGCGCGCACCTCTTTACAAAAGTGCATTTTTAGTTTCAATATCACTTGCTAACGGTAAAGGAAAACATCGTGAGGAAATCTGGCACACCTCAGAAATTATAAAAAAAAAAAATTCTAAGGTGTGAGAAGTCTGCCAACCCGCGCTTGGCCAGCGCGGAGGACTACGGCCTTAACCCTCTCAATATGAGAGGAGACCCAATATTCCAACAGTAGAATGACAAACGGGTCGATTATTAATTTTTTTTATTCGATAT
>DWJK01003854.1:0-12626 GCA_018248815.1 Croniades pieria auraria
TAGCAAAAGATGAAACAACGCTGTGAATAACAAAGTGTAATAGAAAGATTAGATTTTAATTTCGAACAAGTCACAAGCAGTCTTTAATAGTCAATATATTTGCAAAACTCATTTTAACATCACCTACTTGGTAATTTGAGGGACGTTGCTTCGAAATACAATTTTTTTTTTTTATATCCGGTTTAACTTCATAAATTCTAATTTTAAATAATAACTAGCATTTTAAGAGAACCTTTTCCACTATAATTATTGCACCATGGTAAATTGTGAATATAAAAAAATACCATTCAATTGGGTTTCCACGTTGTCCTTTAAAACTGTCTTAGCTGGTATATCAATGACCTTATGGGTATTCCAATTCCCATCGTCATCTTTGTAGAACCTAAAATAAATATAAATACAAAGAAGTTGTGCAAAATCTATGATAACATAAAGAAAATGTAGGTATACATCGAATATATTGGACAAAGTCCTTAATAAATTGAAGCTACGCAAGCCTTGTCCTTACAAGTCTCTTACCTGTAAATGTTGGCTTCGACGGCGCACCCTACAAATCCTTGCGCGGATTTGGGATCATGGAGGAATCTGATTTCCAACGGTGCGCACCCTTCTTTGCCTAAGTTTATCACTTGTTGTAGCTCTCGTGTTGACCATTTGTAAACATTCAGCGATGTTCCATATCGCTCCGCGTTCGGTATGTCGTCGGCATGGAAACCGCTACAAGGAAATTAAGAGTAACATGACGCTTTTTATCCCCGAAGGGGTAGCCAGGGGAGTTTAAAACGCTCTCAAGTTTCACTGGTTACATTTAAGTCTTCCAATGGTGGTAAGCATATTGCTATATACCGGGCAAAAATTCAGACTTTGAGCTACTATTAAAAATGCTACTACAAAATCTAAGAAAAATCCAATAGTACCAGACTCGGGATTTGAATCCAGGACCTCTCGAGCAGCAGTCACGCTGGCAACGAGGAAATTAAGAGTGCAACAACAAATAATTATTTACTTCAATATACTAAAAAAAAAACAAATTCGTTCTAACGCTTACTTCAAGACTAGCAACGCGTTTGGTTACTTACTAATTTTTACTAACGGTATTACTTCTAACATGTTTGTACAACAATGCAATAATCCAATTGTGACTGGTGACAGTGGTGACCGTGGCAATTGTGACTGGTGACAGTGGTGACTGCTAGTCTGCTATTATATTCACATAAAAATTGTAATTGACGAACGAAATACGAAAGGAAAAGATAATAATAAAAATTTAAACTTATACCTTTTAAAATATTTCGGTGTACCCCATTCAGAAGCGATCATAACATCATGATACGGTTGGTACCAAAAGTCGTATCCGAACTTCGCAATTTTATTGCCTTTTGTCCAAGAGCCTACAACAGAATTTGATAAATCAGGACGACCAAAATTTAGAGATACAAGCGCGGGTGGGTACTTTACATACGATGCGTATAAAGCAATTTTCCCTACGTCACTTTGACACATCCACACCCACCTGTCACTTTCAAAGTCTTCGAATCGATGAGCACAAAATCCCCCTTCCCGTTTTCATCCTTATCGCCCATCGTGGAAATCATGATTTCCCCGGTCGCCAGGCAGTGCGTCGTGTGCGGGAAACTGCAGTTGAATGACCTCAGCTCGGAGCCGTCGATTACCTGGTAATGAGATTTTCGACGCCATGACACTCGATAAGGGTGAGGACGTTTGCGTCTTTGGAGGTTTGAACGTTACTTACGAAGTAATATACGACCCTCGTCGTAGGAAACGCCATTAAAATGATCAACTATTTTTTCTATCAAATGTCAGTAGCTTTAATAAAAGTGATTAGAGTGTTTTTACTTATCGTTCAGAGTTATTATTATCATACAATTTCGGCTGGTCTGTTACGGGGCAGACAGAGGGAATAATACAAAACAAATATTTTAATAGCATCAAAAAGACTATTTCAAGATATATTTTAAGGATTTTGTCAACGTTATTCATACATTAATATGCAGAATGCTAAAAACAATTATTTTTATAAAACCAATTAAATATGTACTAAGAAAAGACTAAGGATTTAATATTTGCCTAAGATTATATTACCTGTAAAAAACAAAGTCATAAAAATTATAATATAAGAACTTCATTCGAAAACAAAAGAGAAAAGAGTACAAGCAAAAGTTTAACGGACAATATGATGAGTTGTGAACGGTTTAATAGAAGTTGGAAAACCCACAGTTTGTCAACAGATTGGTACGAGTTCCTGAGAGGAGCACTTGTGAGTAATTTTGGAAACAACTATGTGTAGCTTCCGGCAGTAATTACGAAGAGGGTTGATTGACTGAACAATATGTATATGTGAATGTAAACGTAAATTGTGAACATACTCGTATGTATTTGTAACATTTCGAAATAGGGGCATGCAAAAATTACATACATATATGTATTTTCTTAATGACTGCCTCGTTGGTCGAATGGTTGCAAGCGCAACTGCCGAACGGGAGGTCCTGGGTTCAAATCCCGGGCCGGGTACTATGGGAATTTTCTGATTTAGAATTTCTAGTAGTGACTCGGAGTATGGATCAGTGCCCGGTTTATGGCAATGGGCTCACCACCTATGTATTTCCATGGGACTTAAACGTAACTGGTGAAACGTGGGAGTACACTACACTTCTCTGCCTACCCCTTCGGGGATTACAGGCGTGATGTTACGTTTTGTTACGTTTATTTTCTTAATGAATGGGACTAATTTCATTATTACTAAGTACTAAAGCACTACTTTCACACTTACTTTTATCCCGATAACGAATCTATAAGAAACGATCCCGAAACTATAAGATAAATGGAGTGATGGAATTCTGAGAAGTAATGTCCATTATCGTTGAGCAGCTTAACTGTGTTATTGGTGTGCCTCATTTTGCAGTCCTGCCACAGAAATGTGTCCGTTGTAGGAATCCGGGTTAAATGATCACACAGAGGCACAAGATAGCAAGATTCTGTTGCTTCCATGTAGCAGCATTTTAGTATTAAATATTTTGTGAGTAATTTATAATACTTGCATGTATGATTAAATGTATAACGACTGAGCTTTCGAACCTATCGGAGTTCTTTCTTCATAAGCACCAGCTGATCGCAGTTAGGTCGTGATTGAAGCAGGCACATATTTAATTAAGTAGAATTCAGATATTAGTAATCTAATTGCTATAAAAGGAGACGCGTCCAACAGTGAAAGAATATAAGAGTTGATGATGATGACGATAGGAGATTGAAAAGTAGGAGAACAAAGAGGTTAGGAGACGAATGCTTATTAACTTTCAAGCAAATTATCGTTAAGTGATCTGTATTTTTAATTCAGACTTATGTTAATGAAACAAAAAATGGATTCAGAAGGCCTTACGTTAACTTATTCACTTCTCATGTTCCGAAGGCTCGTTAAGCAGAAGTAAGTGCCTACTTTAGAATTCAGAAGTAATTTTATATCGAGTATACGTTTGTGATCAAAGCTACGCAAGGATTATGTTTGGCATTTATTACGTAAACATATTTAACATGAAGCGCTCTCTTTGATGTAGGCTTATTGGTGTAAAATGTGAATTTGTTGTATATCAATAAATATGTGAAGTGAGCTGAACCTTATCAAATCAAGAATCATTTAATCAAGGTCGAAAGTTGTTTTTTTAAGAATATATTTTGTGACATTTACGCTCTTTAAGATTTTATGTGGTTTGTTGTCGCTATACCTAAGGTATAAGGGCCCAAAACATTTTTATGTCCCATACAACAAGTTTAAATTAATCTTTACGCTTACCCGTGTACCTAATAATATATTTGTCAAGCGAATTGGAATCGGAATGCGTGAAAAGGGGAGGAAATTAAAAAAACTTTCGCCGATCCGTTGACATAAAATTTCCAGCTTCACAGCCTTCCTGTACAAACAGAATTCGGTCTGAATCTGCGAGATTAACGTTATGAAGTTTCGAATTGAGGGCAGCTTTTTACGACAAACATAAATTGTATGTCGTTAACCCTTCGAAAACAGTCGAGATCGTTCCGTTGTTATTGAACTTTTATCTTCCAAAATTCGGATTTTTTATTTATACTTTTATCAGCATTTGTCAGTTATTTCGGATGTTATTTCAATTATCCACATGTTAATTTATTTCCCATATACATTAACTTTTGAAATTTTAACTCGCAAAAACATCGATATTGTAATATCCATAATTTTTTTTCTTAAATATTTTTCAGTGATTGGAATATTGTATGGCTAAAACTATTTTGTTATCGGAATGTAATATACCCTATTGTCTACAGAATATATATTTTGACTCTGGCTTTAAATATTCGCATATTTTTACTATTATCTATTTGCAAAATATTTAAATTATTTGTATATTTCTTATATCCACTTCCGCATCGTCGCTTTTAACCGTCTGGTAATAAATAGTTACAGTTGTACTCTGAGATGATAACATTATTGCAAATATGTGATGCCCAAATATTGACATCCGACCGATAAACGCGTTACTACACTCTTTATCGGCTCATAAGGACTGAGTAAGGACCGTAGTGTCAATAATTTAGATTTCACACTTATTTATTCTGTAGCATACACTCAACAAATTATCAACCACCCAATAGTTTTTCAATTTTTTGCAAAGAAGATAAAAGAATGTTCTCTTGTACTGTGCATAAAAACATAACCGTGATCAAATTATTATTATCAAAGAGATGATAATAAAATAAATTTTAAAAAGTGAATAAACCATGTAACAGAATTTAATATAATCGAAGATAGCAAAACTTAACGTAAAGTAACGTCATGCCTATAATCCGCGAAGAAGTAGGGAGAGGGGTGTAACACATTCCCACGTTACATCAAAATGCTGTTAAAATATACCTTATGCAACTTCGGTTTCCGGGGATCTGTTCCAACATCTATCACGAAGACATTACAGGAATGGAGGCTCGGTAATATCAAAAGGTCTCGCTTCAGCTCAGGCTTGTTATGACAGCTTGAGCAGACATTCCATCCGCTGTGATGGAGTTCGTCACCAACACTTCCGGTGTACGTTCGATAGATTACCTAGTGATAAACAAAGAAGATTAAACACAGACTACATAATGTACATTTATTTACAATAATAATATTTATAAGCAATGGAAATTATGTTTTGTTCCGGACGTAGGTACCTTTCAATTTATCGCAGGATTGCCAATTGAAAAAGATTGCCTTACAATTTGCTAAGTCTACTCGTTCAGATTTAAATGGTAAAAATACCTCAGTTTAATTAATATCAAGACAGCACCTATAAAATTCTAAATATTGTACAAATATTAATAGTCCAATATTCCTCAACTCCGTTTCATACATCCCTAGAATTTGCAATGCAATTCACTGAAAATCCTTACTTCAATTGAAAATATTGGTAGCGAAAATAATTAGAGGTCGGTATTATAAAAAGTTCTGTCGATCCTGGAATAAATCCCAGCTCCTATATTGCATTCCTGCTCAGCCGCGGTAGAATCCAGTAGGATTACTGGGACTTATTGGTATCAAAAGAACTATCTAAGTAACGGTATTAGACTTATTAAGGACGGTTTCCAGGTAAGAGAAATGAAATGTATCTATCGTCGAATCATATTCTTTTATTCATTTATTTCTATCTGTCTTATTATTATATGTACGTAAATTTCAAGACTCTTTAGGTAAATGGCATTTATAATAACTATATACTGTTTTGATTAAGAGTTTATGTACGTATAAAGTATTATAAAATATAAATGCCGGACTAAATCATGCCCTTTACAAGTTTCTGAAGTGACAGGAGAAAAAAAGGACTTTTGTCATAATGTGGCCAACAAAGAAACCACCAGCCACAACGAAATATTATTAGCTCTTTAGAATGCTACAAATCTTATCAATCCCAAGCAAATCCTTGCTAGCTATATTACATTTTCCACACACAACGGCACGGTCCGACCATACTAGATCCAGCGGGATTACGGGAACATTATTGCGTTCAGTATCTAAATGGCTGTCGTTCTTTACGACAAATTTAATTTGATGATGTTTTATTGACCATAGTTACCTATGTATATTCGGTCCTATTGCACGTAGGGTCGTACTATATCTATATACATAGGTTTTTGTAGCTACAGTCCTCAAATATAATAGGTACTAGGCAAGGGTATTGTTCCGCTGAATACCTTGCTTAATAAAATTTATTACGAATTGTTATGAAGCAATTTTGTATGTAAGGATTTTCATAAGATGAACACTTTATATATTAATATTAATTTTATCGATTTGAACTTAGTTATCAATATTTGAGCTTAAGGTTTTTCTCGGCATGTTCAGGGTCATGTTTTTATGTAATACAATCCTCCTCGTGATTGCTGATAACGATAAGTAGCGGAGTTTTGTCAAATATCAGGTTATCAGTGTACCGAATATTTTGCAAAACGAGAAACATTATCTGTGAGAATTTCCTATGATATCTTGTCTGCTATAGACCGCTTAATAAATCATACTGCTTCCTCTTTTCAGGAATTGGCCGCATCGCCAAAATCCTTTCCATCTTTCATTTCTTTTGCGCCAAAAATGTCTTTCTTTTTCGGTACGAAACAGCTCGTTTTAAAAATTTGTAAACATCCACGCTTGCCAAAATGTTCACCATTAATATTAGAGTTACAAAATATTCTTAATAAAAACGCTGGTACAATATCAAAAAATCCAAAATCAACCATAACTGGTTGGGTTGGAGGTTTTTTCATGGTTTCCTCTAACTTCCTATTTCCATTATTACAATTAGCAATACTACAGCACTTTTTAATTAACAATTACGAAATTAATAATTGTGTTATAGACAATTTTAGACTAAAACATGGATTGATGCGTCTTCAAAAAAATTTCATTATTTTGGACTGTCTCGGTGGTCGAGTTGCATGCGCGACTGCTGGTCCTGGAGGTCCTGTGGCCGATTGCCACGTCGCGTACTTTATTTATAATTTGAACGAAACGTGATGTGCAAAAAATCAAACACCTTGAAAACGAATTTTGATTAAAATACGGCATGAATTACTTCAGTAACTATAATCTGTAGCGAATTTAATACTTTAGATCATCGTTACTCTGAAACTGCAAGTGATTTGTTAATACACTAACCAAAGGGGAGATTACGATCATTTTATACATTCCAATAATCGAATGTTTTTTCACTTGTCAATATAATCAATCAATACAGTTCAATCAATCTTCATTTGTAATGACACTTGTCATATTCTATAACTACGACAATACGACCATGATACAAGAATCAAATACTGTAAGCAGATTTCCAAAACCGAATCAGATAGTGTTAACAGATTTTGAACAACAAATATCACTTGCCTGGCTGTAGGTAGGAGATTTGGGATCGACATCGACTGTAGCGAGGTAGTCCTGTTTAGAGCGATCAGGTTGCACACACACGGTATACAATAGCTCCTCCCTTCTCCCGTTTCTAAAGGCGTCTAATGGGGACGAGTAGCCCGGACCGCCTTTACCTGTAAAGCGAGGCTCAGTTAACACATTATCAACTAAATGTACATATGAAATAGACGCAACAAACGTCGCGTCTATAATCCCCGAAGGGGTAGGCAGAGGAGTGTCGAACACACCCACGTTTCACCAGTTACGTACACATCCCACAATGGAAAACGTGGTAAGCCTATTGGTATACGTCGGGCACAAGATACTATTAAAAAGTATAAGGTAGAAAAATCTAATAGTATCCGAATCGTGATTTGAATCTAGGACGTCTCGATCGGCAGTCGCGCTTAGTACCATTTGCCCAACGAGGGAATCTTATATTCATTAGATCAGATACTTTTGTCATAGACACGTTCAAATTCACTTAAAAATTAATTAATTCATTTCATTAAATTAATATTAAGACGCTAAAAAAATTCCCGTCTTAATATGTTTATTAGCAATATCCAAAGATCGCAAGTTCTTTAAGTGCTCAAAAGTTTTCATATTTGTCTTGCTTGGTGTTGGGGTTGTAATTATGTAGTTTTTAAATATTAATTTTAATATAAAGATATTTTAGTAGAAATACAATAATTGTGGTACATTGTTTAAACCATTAATAAAATATCTGGTAAGAGACTATAAACTAAACAAGTTATGTTTAAAACAATTGACTGATATTTATATTTAAGTGTAGGCTTTCTGTTATGTACCTTAGACGTCATTATTATCATATTTCTTGATAAAATATAAGTCCTATTAATTTACTGTTATAAAGCCAAATCTACAGTTAATCTTATAAATGCTAAAAAGCTGAATCGATTATGATGAAATTTTGAATGACTCCGAGGAAGAGTATAGATTGCTCTTCGTATTCTAAAATAGTCGTCTTATACCTGTCTGTCAAATATACAAGGTTAGAGATAATTAAACAGATAAATTCTATGACGAAGATAATATAAGGTACAAGAGATTCAACGGGATTGATCAGGCGTCCCACGACCTTTTAAAGGACATATAATAGAGCGAAGTCGCCAGTAGCAACCGATACGATATCTATATTTGTTTTGTTAATATATTTGCTCTGATTATAAATAATATTATTCAATAGATTACGTAATTCTCGTTCACTTGAACGGTTCAAAGTTCAATAAAAATATCATCAAGCACTTTATTTTGTGACGATGAAAAAAAACAAAGGAACGTAAAAATAAATTACTTTCATTTTTCAAACTCCGCTTCATTTCACATTTTCCCCAACGCTGAAATTTGTATACGAATAAAAATGTCACTTTCAATAATGCTCGATAAAGATCGCGAGCATTATTTTTGCACAAGTGGGGGAGGAGCAGAACGCCGCGACCACAGACTGAATAAATCGTAAACACAACAAGTACACCAACATGCGTATTTTATTTGTTTTTAGATATACAATGTAATTTTGCTTTAATTTCTAAGTTACGTAGTCTTTATGTTATTCGAATCTATATACTTATATAATGTGTCTGAAATTAAATATTGTGACTATTATGATTAGTTTTCAAAAATGCTGGAAGACGAAAAGGTAAAAATACAATTAGATTTTTTCAAAATTAAATACTCTTGGAATATGTTTTAAATAAATATGTCTATATAATAATATTAAATATGTTAGCGGAAGAAATGTCATCGATTAGGGGAGGCCTATGTCTAGTAGTGCACAAGCAGCAGCTGATGATCATAATAATAATGTCAAACTATCTCAACAATACTAGCAGTAGTGATAACTTGGTAGTTCAGCCTTTCAATCCGACGGTACCGGTTCGAATTCTGGAACACACCTTTTAAAAAAATATGCGTTTAAAGAATTAATATCAATAGCTAAAACGGCGAAGGAAAACATCCTGAGAAAACCAGCTTAGCTGAGAGGTAATAAAAAAAATTGTTTCCTAAGTCATGTGTTGTTTCCGAAGTCTGCCAACTAGTACTTGGCCAGCGTGACAGACTATCCTTAACCGTCTCATTCTGGGAGAAGATCCGCATCCAACAGTGGAACAATAAAAAGGAGCGGAAAAAGACAATACTCCACTGCACGTAGGATTCGTCAATAATCTCATATGACATTATATTAATCATCGTCATGACATGAACAAATTACTCATGGAACTTCTATTTACGATACTTAGTCTATGGCTACGTCTTCCAAATGTAGCAATCGCGTCAGGTATTGTCTACATTAAATTACTCCTTTGTCTTTGTGTTTGTCAATATAATCCTATTAATTGCACATTATATATTTAGCTACATATTCGCACTGTACTGTACGAAGTAGCAGTAATTACTGGCCGCGAATAACTGCAAGAACTGATTTGACATGTTATTTTTCGCGCGCAAATTTCACTCATAAGTAGCTTTGTTCGTAAATAAATCATTGTAATAAAATCTTAAAAATTTTTGTCCGTAGCGTTCAATCTTAACTGGCTTTGTTAATAAATAACCCATTTAATCGATCAATTAAAACTGTATGGACTTTTAATGCAATGCCCTTTGTATATAGGCAAAATATGCGAAACTCAATTACCGCCAAAAGCATTATATTTCACAAGAAATGAATTTTTAACAAAGAATTTTTTCAATTAAAATGCGTTGGTCAGAACGATTCAGTATGTAGTAGATACTATTAAATTACGTAATTCAATATATTAGTCTACGCTGCTCAGTACGATTTGATTAAATACATTTGCATATCAATCCATGTATGCATGATTTAAGCGAATGTACGTAATTCATATTGGTTACTAGATTTAGTACTAGACTAAACTATAATCTATAATACTATATATTTTAGTAACACAGTGTTTAACATCGTACTTTACTAATTTTTATTCTTGCCAGACCAAAGATCTAGCAGAACACGAGAGTAATGCGTATTTTGTAGCCAAGATCTATTTAAAGGAAATGTTGCCCCGATGTATACCCTGTGGAACCCTTTGATAGGTTTCGTATCTGAATTCCTTGTAAATAGTAAGATTAAAGTCGGTACGGATTGTTTGCGGAACGATTCTGTACAGGTTGACCTGAAGGCTCACCCGAGGCACGAATGATAAATTACATCCGGTCGGTGTGTCTGGGATATTTTTTTCCACTTCGTATTTTCTGTTCTCCTTATCTGCTCTTTGTGCTATAGACGTTTAACGTTTTAAACAGGAGTATATTTCTATTTACTTTACTTCGAGCATGAAAGGGTTGAATGTGAAATACGCCTGAAATTAGTTTGAGGGTTGAACAGAAAAATATTTCTTTTTGATATTATGTGTTTTGGATTTTTATGCGATGGTTCAGGTGAATTTTCAACGCCTATGAGAAATAATTCAGATATATAATATGAATGTTGATGGACGCAGGTGCCGAGAGAGACCAAAACTCACATATCTCGATCAGGTATTTATGTTAAATACTGGCTGATGGGAAAGTCAGATTCTGGATTTGATCGGCTTGCACCTCTGAAGACAGAGACAAATGTAGAACAAGCACGTCAGATCCATAAAGATAGCGATATTTCTTACTTCAATAACGGACCTGGTGTAATGATACAATAATAATATATGAAAAAAAGCTCAAAATTTATTTGCGTAGTAAACCTAACAAACATATATTCAAATTTTAACAAACATATATTCAAATTTTTATGATTCTTAGTATCTTTCTGAGAATGATGTGTTCTTAGAAAGATACACTAAGGCACGGACACGCTCACACACTTTACACTGATGAAATTTTGCCAAATTAAATGTATTGCCAAACATATTACCTAAGTTTCTCATTGTAACTGCCAATGTACTTATATCTCTTATAAGAAATAAAGAATCTTTTAAACGCAAACAAACAAAGGAAACAATCCACTTCAACAATATTATTATAAAACCTCATTGTCCGCAAGTTTTACGATTGGTTTCGTATCTGGAATTGGAAATTTCAGTAAAAAAGTCATTAATTCCATTAATCGCCTTAAGTAGCTTTGGAAATAGTTCATCAAGCTGTTTTGGGAGTTCCCTCGAAGTGTTAATGATAAATAGCGCTCAGTTGATATGACTGACACTTTTTCTGTTCTGACTGTGGCGAATCTTTTATTTTGTTTATCTCGACGCGGATGGATAGATCTTATAGGGATGACGGATAGAAATTTGCAGGGGTGGTGCGTGAGTTACTGAGGCTGGCATTTCTTTTAAATGTTAAAGTGGGATTCTTATCTACGATAAAAATACTTGAGGCGATGTTAGTGAAATGATTACGAGGAAATATTGAGTTATTATTTGCGTTTCGATTGATTACCGATTCCTGTTTTACCCCGTAACAATTCAGTTTTAGTAATATTTTATTTAGTGCATTCCCACTGTAGTTGGAGTTGAGAGCAGTGGAATGATAAAAATCAAACCTCAGTTATATTGCCAGTGTATTATAATTTTATTCATTGATCAATTCCCATTAAATTCACGATATGTTTATTAGTTTTGTCACAATATCTATGTTCATATGTTTTCACAATTGTTATAGTCGATTTAATTTACAAGTCGATATCGATATTGATTCCTTCAGTCAATGCCCAGTGAAGTTGCAACCAACTCACAATCAACAGTTGCAATGTCCATTAAAATTTCGGGTACAACAAGAAGAGTGATAAATTGTTCCATCTGTTATCTTTGACATTGGTTTAAAAATAAATTTCGGGGAGATAAAATCACACATGTACGTACTTCGATAGAATGAGAATAAAGCTAAATAACATATTATTCAATTGGTCATAAATCTAAAAGAAATCGATTAATCTACATATAACGATTCCGACTCCCACGCAAGGAATGCAATGAGACTGTTTCTATAGCTTCTTACCGTAGTACTGAAATTAACTTTTTTTAATAATGTTTTTTAAGCACAAGAAACGGAACAGACAGCCTGCACTGCAAATTTTATTTCAATATAAATGTTAGTAACAAACATGGTCATTAAATCGTTCGTGTTAGTCCTTAGGGATAGCAAGGTGTTTGTGTTATGATCATGGCATGGGATAGCAATGCTCTAGGGACTGTAGTTTGCATTTTACACAGTACGTATGATTTGACAACCATTAATTTTA
>DWJK01003855.1:0-12625 GCA_018248815.1 Croniades pieria auraria
GTTGAAAGGCGTATAAGAAGTATATTTATTGATATATTATTTTTTTAGTTCCAGTGAACCGACGATAACCGACGCCGACTACCTACCGGATTACATCGAGGTCATGACCCCTATCATTGATGGTCTGCGACGTTTGAACGAGGACGTGGAAGACCACGAGTCGGAGACCGAAACCGAGCTAAAGGAGGAACAGCAGTTCTACGATACGACGAGCACTGACACATTCCAGACTAATGACAGCAAAGACTTTGAAAGAACTAGAAAAACTAGCAGAGGAGAAAGCAATGATCTAGCATCGTTAAGAAATCTATCAACGAATGGCTTGATGATGTTCGATCCTTTAGTCATTAACGCTGTTTCAGCGTCCACGTCAGGGGAATCCTCTAATAGACTAATACCTGACCAAGACTTGGTGACGTCACTGAACGAGCAAGTTACCGAAATAGCTGACAGATTATCCTCTATAGTAGCCGATGTGGATATTCTAGATCATAATCCTATACATTCGTTCTCAACCAACGATGTGCCGACTCTTATATCGACTGAAAGCAACGAAGCGTTCGGCTATAGTGGACCAAGGAATGAACAACTCAGTTGTATGCCATCAACAAGTCATGGGTATCTGATACCGAATGCGATTAGTCAAGAGCCCGTTGTTCTGGCTTCGTTGTCTCATAACAACTCTGCTGTTTTCAGTCAAGAAGAAGACTGTGATAGCAACACGCACCCTGATCTACCTTTGATGATTTCAGATAACATTGATGCGGAAATAGTGAATGCGAACATGTCAATCGCAACCGCTAATCTTAGTTCTCTCTTGCTCACGAACGAAGAATTCAGACAGAACTTCATAGATCACGAAATGATCGAGCAGGACAATAGTAGTTTTCATTCAGCTAAGATGTCTATGGACAGAGAGGAGGATAGAGTTAAGTTTATGCTTGGATATGAAAGTGACCACGAATCCCCGGTGGACTCGGGCGTAAGTACAGAAAACACGAGTCTAGATAGATCGCCTGATAGCGAGCAGAGCAAGGATTTAAAAGAGAACCACTTTATGCAACAGAATAGAGTACTAAAGAGTCCAGATGAAGAGAGGCCTCACGAAAAGGAGCCAAAGAATACTTTGGAGAGCTCGTTTTCGGACGAAGGTGATGTGACTGTGAATATACATTTCGTGGAACAGGATACTCAGAAGAATGAAGCCAGTTCGTCTAATGTAAATAGTGTAAATTTAATAAAACTAAGTTCTGATGAGGACGGCTCGAGCGAAACACCCGTGCGCGTCGACAACTGGGGGGCGAACGCTCCCCACGAGGATTATATGACGATTGACGAGTTCATCACTGAACTGAGGAGGCACAGGGTGGATAAGAAGATTGATGACAATAATAAAAGTTCCAGTTCCGAAGCGGCTAATTCATCACAGAGCAGCAGCTCGAGGCAGAGAAAAACTAGGAAGTCGAATTTAAAAAACAAGAAAAAGAAAACAAGAATGTGGTCGCCCGGCATGGTGATACTGGATAATCGGTCCACGCAGAACCAGAACAGCCCATTGAGATTGAATTTAGACCATTTCGTTGATGAAAGGTAAACTACATTAGTTAGTTCCTTATCGGCTCCTTTGCTTTCTATATGAAAGTCATAGCTTTATAATAATAATAATCTTTATTCACTGAACATGGTTTACGTTTAGGTCTTAACAATTTTTGCTAGATAGACTGCTCTTTTTCACCATTAATGGCATGCGAACATTTATTTGTAAATTTACATTCTGAAGTATTAAACATAATTCACATTAGTTGCAATATAATTTCCTTTCTCTTAGTAATGTCAATATTAATCGTTATGTTAAACAATGTCAAATAATTATTATATCATATTATATTAATGTCAATAAGGTAGTCGTATTTGTCAATCAATTAATGTATAATTTTATTTCCCCTTTGCTTCATGTTCTATGAATTCCTTAATGGAGTAAAAGTTGGTTGGCAACCATTTTTTAAATTTCTTTTTTAATTTAGCCACGGTCAAGATTCTTATCTGGGTTGGGATTATGTTATACACTTCTACGCACATTGCATAGCAGTTTCTTGAGTAGAATGAGTTGTTTTGGGTATTTTATGATACAGGAGTCAGTTTATGTCTTGAGCATTTTGTGTTGGAAACCTGGAGAGGTTTACAATACAAAACGGTTGGAGAGCCGTTTTATATATATTGTGATCTGTTTTAACAAATTTTCCTACTTCATATATGTATGGTAGGGTTAATATTTGGCGTTCTTTGAATTTCTCCTTCCGCGATTCGTAAGGTGCTATTCCATAAATTGCACGTATACATTTTTTTGTACAATGAAAGCTTTGTTTATGTCTAATGAATTTCCCCATATTAATAAACCATAGCTTAATACCAATAACACATAACCGTGGTATGTCATGAAAGCAGTAGTTATAGAGATAGTTTGCTTTAATCTGTGCAACACCTTAACGAATTTGTCAAGTTTTTGGCATACTTTATGTATAAGTGATTTACTACCGCAATATTTGTCAATCTATATACCTAGGAAAGTGACTTAATCTAATTGTTCTGTACCGGTCCCACAACGATTAATGTTAATTCTTTGAGTTGAGTGTTTGTTATTGTTAGCAAAATGTAATATTTCTATTTTCTTCAGATCAATTTGAAGATTGCTCCGGTTGAGCCCTTCCATTATTATATTTAATGTTTCCTTAATGTCAGATTCATGATTTGCAATGTCTTTATTGCTTTTAATTAAATTATTCAAAGTCACACTAACTGACATATCATCAGCAAATGAAACACTTTATTAATTATTTTTATTGACTATGTCACCAAGGTCGATTATACAGAACAAAAATAATAGCGGGCCAAGTAAAATTCCCTGTGGGACACCTACTTCATTGTGTCTTTTAGGCGAATAGTATGTAATGCATTCGGCTTGATTATTAAGTTTATGAATTTGTACACGTTGTTGTCTATTATTTAAGTAAGACTAATCCAATTTTGAGCATTCCCTCTAATACCTAGTTTCCTAACTTTTGTTATTAGCGAGTCATGACAAACGAAATCAAAGGCCTTGGTCACATATATTAACAGTGCAGTAGTAACTTTCTTCTCATCAACACCATCCACTACTGTTTTGATAAGGTCAAAGCGCGCATGAGTTGTGGTTGTTCCACTTTGAAAACTATACTGTTCTGATAGATTGTATTTTGTCAGCGGCACATCGTGCGGCACGTCGCGCGGCACGTCGTGCGGCACGCCGTGCGGCTCGTCGTGCGGCTCGTCGTGCGGCCCGGCGTGCGCGCACGACGAGCAGCTGGCGCTGGCGCTGCAGGCGCAGGAGCTGGCGGCGCGGCGCCAGGCGCGCGGGAAATTCAAGTATGTTGGAAAATCATCGTTCACTCGTTGGTCGACAGTACGTAATATTTAGCATTTTGTTTGTAGATTGTTTCTTTCCCGATTCATGTAACTTGGAAGTATTCAAGACGAGAGCGAATGGGCACTTTCTGGGTGAGCGTGCTATGATAAAAAAAAATTGAATAATCGTTTGCAGATCGAGTGAGGATCTCATCCACCGCCTATTCGTTTGTATTGCGGGCGTGGCGGACCAGTTGCAGACCAACTTCGCAGCTGATCTTCGTAACATCCTGAAGTCCGTGTTCCTCATGAACCAGACACCGGACGTGCCGGAGCCTCCCGAGCCCGTTCCGGTCGACACCGAGGACAAGCTCCCCACTATAGAGTACGAAGCTACCGAGGACCAGGTCATACAAACAGGTGAACTAGTGTTTTATTTATAAAGCACGAAGTCTTAACAATTTCATACTTATAGTTGATATATGTGAATATCATGAGTATTTCAATTTCTCGTAGTACATTCAAGATATAATAAAAAGGGAAAATACATCGAATATACTCCCATGTTAGGCGTGTTTATGGTATTTAAGGTGCTTAAGGTATGTTACGATATGGAGTTCCCCAAGGTAGCGTCAAAAAGTTCCTTCAAAGCAGGTAGCACATCGGGTGCCCCTCCGATGATGCAAATGTTTACACGCGACAGGGACCATTCACCATCAGATGGATCACCCGCCCGTCCGTCGTGCATCTTAGAATACATTATAAATCGAATGGCATATTTTTAAATCGAATGAAATACGTACTACTAATTTCCTCCGATACCGGAGGTTCCACGACCGCGTGCGCGTCACCGGTCGTTAGCGACGCCAATGAGTAACAAAGAACTCGTCCGCATCGCAGGCAGCTCGTTCGACAGCGTGTACTCGGCCGAGGAGGTGTACGCGGACTGCGCGCCGCGCGCCGCGCTGCAGGCGTCCGCGTCGGCCGGCCAGCTGGCGCCCGAGCGCGCGCCCGACTGGGTGCCCGACATCGCCGCGCCCGCCTGCATGCGCTGCGCCGCGCACTTCACCGCCTTCCGCCGCCGCCACCACTGCCGCAACTGCGGTCAGCCCCGCCCTGCCGCCCTCCCGAGCCTGGCGCCCTGCCGCCCCATTTCAGCTATTTTGCTGCGGGACTAGTGCCCGAACGTTGTTGCACTTTTTGGTCTCGTTTTAAAGTAAACAGAAGTAGGTCTTCGAAAATAATTAGAAAGTCGAAGTGATGGCGGGGTAGTCGAAGCTGTTGCGGGACCGGTAACCGTTTGAATAGACGTGCTCTAGAGTGAAAACCGCTCCTCGGCGAACGTACCGCGAGACGTCCTTCGATACCCGGAAGGATGATATGAGCGTAGGGAGTAGCAGTGGTTGGCGATGGTTGGATACGAGAGCGAGCTCGGCGACGTGCCACAGTAGAAGCAGACCGAAATAGACTACTAACGACGATATAAAATTCTTAAAAACCTAGAGTTCATGTAAATAATAGTAAATTTTCATATTATCTGCAGGCAAAGTGTTCTGTGCGTCGTGCAGTTCGAACTCGATTCCTCTCCCGCGCTTCGGGCAGCTGAAGCCGGTCCGAGTCTGCGAGGAGTGCTACCGCGAGTGCGAGTGCCGGCCGCGCCTGCGGTGAGCCGGCCCGTAGCCACGTGTACAGTGAAACTAAGCTGTGGAAGTATGTAGTTGCGCCGTGCTGGAATAGCAGACTGCTATTGGCGCCTCCTCTTACCCTTGCCTTTTAAGAATTGTGCCTCATGCTTCACTTGGAAGTTGCAATTTCAAATATCCTCCGATGGGTTTTGAGAATGCACAATGGAAAAAGAAATTGTTTTGCATACAAAGACTTGAATACGATAAAATTTGTCAACGCAAAAGGAATCAAAGTTGAGAAAGCTTTAAATTGATTGTAATACGAACTTTCAGTGTGTGACAAATATACAGTTGAATAATATATCATTTAATTCAACAATTTCCTACAAAATGTTTATTAAAATTAACACAATACTTTTTGTAAACTGAGTAAGTTTATTTTAATAATACCGCGATCTAGTTAATTCAGTTTTATCTGTTGTTGACTTGGACAAAAATTGTACTGAAACCCATAACCAAGTTTAGTCTGTATTGAGTTACTTGAATTATGACTTGTAAAAAAATTTTAATCTCAAACATGATGTGCATTAAATATCTAAGAGTTTTGCATTAGAATTTGGATACCAATAGTCGATGATGTTCCATAGCTCACTGCTTTTCATTACATAATATTGGTATTAGTAATAAATTAAAGAATTCAATGTATCATCTTATAATTGGACACAATATTGTTAGGCTGCGAAAACCACACCCTTTTCATGGATCTTAGGATCTTTCTGACTCAAATGTTTGAGTTGATTGACTTTTGAATTTGACTATGTTTTCGGATCATCGATGCTTATCGCCACTTATGTATTAATATCATTCGAGACTATGTGATAAGTGTGTGAGCAAATGAAAGTGTTGAACGATATCATTCACTTTAAATATCACTGCTGGAGTGTAAAGTGCGCAAAAAATCTTTCAACTTTTATTCAAATATTCCATATGTTTTGACCAAAAAAAGTAAGCGAGATAGTTCCCTTGCTTTCGTTCTTACGTTTATTCATTTCACATAATTTTACTCGTTTAGTTATGGGTAGAACCACAACCAATATATTGATAAGCAACTATTTCCTGCAAGTAAGGACCACAAACAAGTGTGTCTATGTCGAAAATTATCTCCGGTTCTTTAAAGTGAACCTATTAGAAGGCTGTAGATATCAAACCATACAGATATAAAGGACTACAGGCAATAA
Organism: Croniades pieria auraria; assembly: GCA_018248815.1. Classification (NCBI taxonomy): domain Eukaryota; kingdom Metazoa; phylum Arthropoda; class Insecta; order Lepidoptera; family Hesperiidae; genus Croniades; species Croniades pieria. The sequence continues at coordinate 6,245 of DWJK01003855.1, forward strand.
AAAGTGCTTTATATTTTTTTATCTTCCCCTTAGAAATGTCTTCATAGATTTTAGTTTGTAGTTTTTAACTAGTTGTTTTCGTCCATTTAATATATTCTTTTATATAATTACTTCAAATAAAACTTCTTTGAGATATTATTATTATTCCAAGTGGGGTATTCTTCACGGAACAAAAAGATTTAAAATTGGATTGAATTATTTTCATACATTATAATATTAAATTTTGGTTACAAATTTTATTATTGATACATAATCTTTCATTGGCTGCAAAAGTCTTTATATAATTCATTATGTAACTCGAAATGTTATCATTGTTAATCATTTATATTACATTAGATAAATGCAAATTAAAATTATATATACACTTTTTTTCTAAAAACATCACTAAACATTTGTTGATCTGCCTTTTTTTGTATTGAAAGTAGGTAGTCACAATTAAAATGTTAATATGTGCAAATACTGTAAAAGCTCCTTATTCGCGGGGTATACGTTCCATAAATATGCCGCGAATACAGAAACCGCGAATATGGAATGGTAATTAGTACAGAATCATAGGGGATACATTCCTAGGTTCCAGAAAAAGCAAAATGTATGTTAAAATAAAGATAATTTATTGATAAATTAGCAATGAAAATCAATCTTTATTGTTAATTTTGGGCGAAGGTTTAAAGAATTTAGAAACTTTCTTGCTTCGCCTCTTAAAAGATGTTTAATTTGAGATTCATATTCAGACGTAGCACTAAAAATTTGTCTTTTAAAAATAAGGCTCCTTTCCATAGATGGATCAATTTTCATAAAATAATCACAGAGTTAATTAGCCATTCTTAAGCCTTCGCTTAAGTTTTTTAAATTCAAGGCTCTGCTCGTTAAAATCTCTTCTTCAGTCGCGAAATTATGGCGGCGACATTTGATAATTATCTTTAGACTAGTAGTAAGATTCGTTATAGATTGATATTAGACCATTCGTTTACATCCTTTATATAAACCGTCGCGGCTCGTGCCCGCAGTACTCTAAGGATGCCGACGCGTTAATAAAAGACCGAATCTCTTTGTGTTTACCGATTGTATCTGCGAATAAGAGGTTTTTAGCCGTGAATACAGGAACTGGGTTGCATTTTTTTCACTCGCGAATATTGAAATGGCGAATAAAAAAACCGTGAATATGGAGCTTTTAATGTGTATACGATGTTTGCCATTTAAATAATTTTGTCATAAATAATATTAAAGACATATATGCTCACGTTATTATTAAAGCAATGTTCATCAATTAATACAAAAAAGATCTCTTTAAGTAATATTTTTCGATATGTATTAGAAATTTTACTATTAAATGTTTTGTGAGTATTTACACAATTGATTAAATATGTACTGGTTTAATTTACGTATGTTTTTCGGGATGGTTCGACTGGTTTCGGATTTGTACGAGGTCTTTTCTCATGAGCTTCTGCTGGCCGTAAACGTACCGGGCGGATACATGATACCTTGCAACTGTGGCAAGAGTTACATTGGAGAAACTCGACGCAACATCGTGACTAGTGTATCTGAACACGTACGCAGCATAAAGAACTCGGACAGCCGAGGGTCCGCAGTCGCCGAACACGCCCACAACACAGACACGGCACATTTCTTACGCTTCGACAAGGTGTCCGCTCTGACGAGGGAAAAGTTTCTAGTACCTCGTAAGATGCGAGAAGCAATAGAAGCGAGCCGACGTCCCAATTTGAACCGGGATAATGGGTGGACTGTGCCCTCCGCCTGGAAAGCAATCGTCGGGGCTGCGTCGAAATACAGTCGGGTAGTAGATACTGTAGAGCGCGGCCGCGGGACACTGCAGGGGAGACGGCCGCGGGCGGCGCCACCTCGCTGCGAGCGGCGGGAGCTCGCGGGGAAGGACCTCGTGCCGCTCCGGAACTAGTCGGGCCGTCGCGAAAAGCGTACGTGAGTTGAGCCGGTACGTAATCGAGTGTATTCAATATTTAGATATTTTTAAATCATCAAATTTATCTAAAAGTCTTAAATGAAAAAAAATCTTTATTATCGTTTCGTGAAGATTATCCCTAATACTTTTAGACTTAACTCCTATTTGTTGACTATTATAAATAATGTTAATATGTGGTAAGGAGAAAAATATATGTATTTTTTCAATATTGACTGATGTTTATTGATAAGTTTTCAGTTTTGATAACACAGTGTGTAGCTCTCTAAATGATTTAAGGCTCCTGTGTAATGTTTATTCAGTAAACCTATAAAACCCTCACCGACATTAAATTAACCCAAGATAAATTATAAATGTATTTTATCAAATTATATTGAGCAGTATAGCAGTGATAGCCTAGTAGTTAAGAATTCAATCTCTCACTCCGAGGGGTGCTGGGTACAAATCCATGGCATGCACCTCTTTACAAAAGTGCATTTTAATTTAAATATCACTTGCTAACGGTGAAGGAAAACATCGGGAGGAAACCTGCGCGACTTAGAATTTATATAAAAAAAAAAAATTTCTAAGGTGTGTAAAGTCCGCCAACCCACACTTGGCCAGAGTGGCAGACTAGGGCCTTAACCCTCTCAATATGAGAGGAGACTCATATTCCAATAGTGGAATGATAAATGGGTCGATTATTTCTTATTATTATTATTATATTTTGTTGAAATATCCTTTTGTTAATAATTGTATCTTTAAAACCCGATCTCAAACCGTTTGTTTTACTAAACAGAGTTACGACTTACATAATTCTGTGTTGCCTACATTTTACCATTCTTATTTTGCTTTTTAAAAATCTACTATATTGTAAACTGCATTTTGTTTTTCATTTATTTTTATAAGCTTTTATAATTATTAGAGCTGTCGTCGTTCTACTGTTGTATGCAGGTCTCCTCTCAGAACGAAAAAGATTACGGCCATAGTGTGCCACGCTGGGCAAGTGCGGATTGGTGCCTAAACTTGTTCGGTTAAAGTAATTTAATGTTGGTGATGGCAAAAGAAATATTTTCGCCGAGAAAAAAATCAGAATTGAAAATTAAAAAAAAATTGCGTTAAGTAGACATGTTCAAATATAAATCTATTTTTAAGTATTATGTTTTAAAGGATGTTTATATTTTTAACTAAAATAATCACTTGTGTAATGAAAAAAAATATTACCTTAAATATCAAATAAAAAAGATTCCGTAACTTTTTATATTGAATGGTGTTAGATTTATAGGCTATTTTTAATGCGACGAACTTGTGTGTAAAACGTTGATGTTTTTGTCTCTTATCAACTTGATAAACGAAGAGAGACAGGGATATCGAAATAAACGATTGAATTGTATGTAAATTTTGTATAGATTACGTATTTTATAGAATATACATATATATAATCATCTTAATATAGTTTGTTTCATAGCTTTTTGTATATTGAAAGGTATATTGATAAGCGAAAAATATCAAGACCATAACGTCTAAGTGATATAATGATACTGTTATATATTTTAATCGTGTAAAATAAACGTCAGGTTATTATTAGCTAATCGGCAGTTTTCTTTACATTTTGGTATCCTTATACCCTACTAACGTAATTTGGCCACGAACGCTCTGGCGAGCCGCCCGGGTCCGTCACAGCTGTAACATATAGGTCCGTCACAGCTGTAACATACAGGTCCCTCACAGCTGTAACATACAGGTCCGTCACAGCTGTAACATACAGGTCCGTCACAGCTGTTACATACAGGTCCGTTACAGCTGTAACATACAGGTCCGTCACAGCTGTAACATACAGGTCGGTCACAGCTGTCATACAGTTCCGTCACGGCTGTAACATACAGGTCCATCACAGCTGTAACATACAGTTCACTCACAGCTGTAACATACAGACCCGTCACAGCTGTATCACGCCTGTAATCACCGAAGGGATAGGCAGAGGAGTGTAGTACACTCCCACGATTCGCCAGTTACGTTTAAGTCCCTTGGAATAACTGGTGAGCCTATTGCCATACGCCGGGCACAAATCCAGACTCTGAGTCAATAGAACTAAATCAATAGAACCCGACCCGGGATTTGAACCCAGGATCTCTCGATCGGCAGTCACGCTTGCAACCACTCGATCAACGAGGCAGTCAAACCTGCCCACTACAATACATAAACCCTCCCATAGTCCTCCTCCCTACTTCCTAAAACCTGCCTACTACAATAAGTCAATTTAATTTTTAAGCGTAGACAACCTACCGTGTGTCAAGTGTAGCAGCTAAATTTTTTCATCGGCACAAAGAGAAGTCGTAATATTCCTTATTACCACTGAGTGAGCAAAAAAATAAATGAGAAATGAATTGGCGTTTTTCTATTCATTATCAAAGTTTCTCTAAGAAATAATACGGGTAGCTTAGTGGGTTATGATTCTGCTTTCTGGGGTCTTTAGTTCAAATCTACATCTTTACAACATTACCTGCGTTTTATGATCACCTGCTGTAATGATAAGGACAGGATTAGAGTTCTCCATAATATCCTTAAGATGTGGGAAGTCTTCAAACTAGCACTGGATCAGCGTGGCAGACTACGGTCAAATTTTTCTCATTTTCAGAGACCACCCGTGTCTCACGCCGGTGAGATAAAATGGTTGGTGATGATGTCGTACTTTAGCTGTTTTTATGATATAATGATACACAAAATAAGGCGTATTTAACTTCCTCTTCAGCGTTTTATATTGATGAATGAAAAATAAAAACTTTGTCATTGAGCGGCGGTCGAGCGTAAGGTCGATATTGACAGCTGTTTCAAATTTATTGCTTTTTCCCTCTTGGTATTTTTCTCTCAAGCCATTAAGTCGCAAAGAAAGTAACGACGCCAATGTAAATACTAAAGAAATTTAAAATGGAAAAAGTTTTGAAATGAAACCATTGTAGACTTGCTATTCCCCTGCGGCTTATACCGTGTTCTTTTTTTGATTTTGTATAAAGCATGGCCAACTCGAATATCTCCGATTTTCTCATGTTATTTTTTACTCCATTTATTTTGGTGTGATGTATATAGAGATATTATATACAGAGTAGGAAAGACACGGCTGCGTGTAAGCGGCAACGTCCGACGGTTAGAAAGAGAGAAACGATCGCGATACCCTATCTCTATCTCTCTATCTCACTACTGATGCATGTGCAGCAAAAGAACCGCCTGTTTTTCAAATAATGAACTCACGTTAGTGTTACCATGCGTGCGCGAGTAGAAAGAGACAGACAGATAGGTAGCCTCATTCGCTTTCTCTTTTTTTCCGATGGACACATTTTAGGCGCTAGTCTAAGGGGAGGGGGGCCTAGGGGAGCCACCCCTACTCGTACAATAACTCTATGGTGATGTAATGAACGAATTAATTAAAAAGTAGAACTTATAAGGAAATGCAAAACGTCTCTATAATAATATGAAATTCCAGTACACAGGGGATTTCGGGGGCGATAATCAATCTAGCCGGGTTTCAATTTTAGAAAACGTCGTTTTATCTGTGTTTTCATGCAATGAAAAACTTTACTGCTTTACCGACACAGCAACATTAAAGCTACTTCAATAGATGGCGCTTTTAAACTGCACTAATTATTGTAAGTCAATGAGTGTTTGGTTTAAGGTTAGACCAAGAAAATCAATTGTTAATATATATTATAATAATATATGTGTCTTTTCATCTCACATTTTACTTAAAAATGCCTAAAAGATCTTTGAAAAAAGACGCTTCTAACCAATATTATACAATGTCATTGGTATATTAATAACCATATATAAAAATACCGAGCGAAGCTCGGTCGTCCAGGTACTACTGACTTAAATGAGCAAATATTGGTGTAACATACTTCATCTAAAAATGTGGTTTATAGTAGGTAGTATTTAAAAATTTGGGAAGAAGTTACTCCGCTGAACAGTTGTAGGTGCCATTATGCGAAGTAAGTAACTGGAATAATCAAGTATCACAAATAAATATCATTTCAGTGAGGGTTACATTTGTGGCACTTAGAGCTCTTTCTCACTTCTATTTCAACTGTGAGTAATGTGGCTCTCTATGCACGTCAGGATCGACACTTCTGGTTACATGAACGAACGATTAAATCCGCCAGGTTGCGTGGCGATAAAGACTATTATGAGGGCAAACTATTACTAAATTAAGTTTAGAACGCATTGCGATAGGTAAAACCGTGTTACTTTGTTAAGTGATTTTTTTGTTAGTGGCACAAATTACACGAAGTCTGATTAACTTTGGCCAGCTTGTCGTGAACCCGATGCTTAAATCAAAAATGGAATACACCAGATTAGAAAGAGGTTTTCATGTCCAAATTTTAAGATATTTTTTTTTTTTTTTAACGACCCATTAACATTCCACTGTTGGAATATGGGTCTCCTCTCATATTGAGAGGGTAAAGACCGTAGTC
>DWJK01003856.1:0-12625 GCA_018248815.1 Croniades pieria auraria
GGTGCGCGCCATGGATTTGAACCCAGAACTCCCGGAGTGAGAAGTTGAATTCTTAACCACTAGGCTATCACTGCTTAAAGGAGGAGTATACCACAAAGGTATCGTCCATAATTGCTGGCCATATTATGTTATTCTTGAAACGGTGTAAACTGAAATATTAGCCGAAAAACAAACTGGAAATGAAATGAATCTGGTAAAGCATAGTTGAACTTTAATTCTGTTGGATTCCTTTAATAGCTTCCATTAAGACCACGTTCATTATAACTACATAAGTTAAACTTTTATAACTCTGATGTATCTCGCCAGTACTTGGTAGTCTTTTATACCAACCGTAATTGTCCCTGAACAGCAGTGATCAAAACTGTGTTGTTGGTGACATCAATAACTTGAAATACGTAATGTACAAAAATATGTATTTACGTAGAAGTAATTAAGGAACTTCTTAAGACATAAAACCTGACTTTCATGACTAAGAGTGAGTCACACCTTCCGGTGAGCACTCGACCTTTCTGTGTCTGCTAATAGACAAGTCAATATCGTGTTTGCCTTCACACCTTTCAACGTAATTGCTTCTGTTTTGAAAATTAATTAACGATTTTTCTAAAAGAAAACAAACAGTCGCTTTTTTATACACTTTCCACGTAAAACATTTAATTGTGGAGCAGCAACGCTAAAGTTACTAACGAAATGCGAACATTACTGAAAAAGGTCTGAACTGATGTGACAAATCTTTAAAATTTTTAGCATCATCGTTTTCTGTTGAACTACCTCTATGGAATAGAGCAGCGTGGCCCAACTCCCACGCGTTAGGAAAACCCAGCATGTAACGTATTTGAGTTGCAGTTACATATATACAGAAATGAGATAAGACCACGACGCTTAGCAGACTCCCTCTTATTACACTTTTTAAGATCCATAAAAGATATATTTTTACGAGACATTTTTAATGAAAAGGCTCTGAACTCGAGCAGATACTTATTTAAAGCTTTAAGATATACTTACTCAGTAATGAGGGTACCAATGAAATAAGTTTTGGGTAACGGGAAAATTACCGACACAGAATCTATGTACCTAACTCTTGTTATACTTAAACCATAAATTATAAAAAAAAACATTGGTTTATACTTTTACAGACATTCGGACCCAGTAAAAACTCCTGGTTTAGGTTGTAACTTGGGTTGTGGTCAAAGATGACCGAAAATAGGGGGGTTATTTCGAAAATTTCGAAAAACTATTTCATAATACATTCTAGTATTTTAAAAATCTGTTTAAATAAGCTAGAGAAAGCACCAGATGTCACACTAAATTTGACTACATTTTAAACTACGACTGAAACTAGAATACCCTAATATTCGGTGTCAGTTAAAAATCATAATTTTGGTAGAAAATCACTTATATATTTTTTATTTGGAAACCGTTACAGTCATTATAGATTCCATTAATATCTAAAGCAGTTTTCGTGCAACGACAGAAAATAAAAATAAAATAATTTTTATTTATGGGATCGCCATTAACTTATTTTCCTTTACATTATTAAACAATGGTTTCCGCTCGAAATGAGAACAGTTTCGGTCTTAATCTTGTATATTGCCCAAGTGCGTGTTGGCGAGTTTCACACGCCTTAGAGAGAATAATGGGGTATTATTTACGCCCAACCTCAGACAGGTTTAGAAGTTTTCTTGAAATATTTTACAAGTGGATTATGCCTTAAAATCTTACGTGCATGCCTATATCGATTCTGAAGAAAGCAGTATAACCGATACTATCTAGTTCCAGTGGTAGGATTCCAATAGACAAACGTTGAATAGAGGTTTCTTATCGTTTTAAACGCTCTTCCATTAGGTAATAGTGAAAGACTTGCTGAGAAGGCATCGTCTTGGAAATGGTCATCTGGATGGTCCATCAGTAAACGTGTGGAGCGTTCATGGACATTCTTTTACCTTCTGCCAATGTATGTATATATATATTTTGACATACGGAGCCGAGACGGGGACATTCACGGTGCGACTGGTCCGCCAGTTTAAGGTCGCTCAGCAAGGTATGGAAAAGGCTATGCTCAGTATCTCTCTGAAGGATCGAATCCGAAATGAGACGATCCTACAGAGAACCAATTATCAACATAGCCCGAAGGATTAACAAGCTGAAATGGGAATGGGCTGGTCACATCTGCCGCAGAACCGATAACTGTTGGAGTAGACGTGTTCTGGAGTGGAGACCGCATCTCGGCAAACGTAGCGAAGGACGCTCTCCAGCTACATGGAGTGACGATATACACAAAGTGACTGGCAGCAGTTGGTTGCGACGAGCTGAAGATCGAGCTCAGTGGCGCGCCATTGGACAGGCCTTTGTCCGGCAGTGGATGGAAATAGGTTGATGATGATGATGAATTTACCTGCATTAACATCTGCAAGGCATGTCAAGTCTGCGAATCCTAACCTGGCTAACGTCGCAGATTTTGGCTTTAACGTTCTTATTCTGAGAGGAGACCCGTTTCGAATAGTATTCGAATCATTGTTTCAAAGGGTCCTACAAGCGAGATAAATAACCTTGATCCCGAATGAATGAACAGTGATAAAGCGAATCGTAAAACCTAATTATCCTGAAACGTTAAGCTATCTTACCTAACAATAGTGTTGATGTACGAAGTTGTACCGAACTTATTGAACATTATGAGGCGCGCGGAGACAGAGTTTATAGTCACAATTAAAATTAATGTTTCTCTTATTAAGCCGCGTAAATCATTAACTACCCTCAATTTGTAACTAATAACTAAATTAACCCCCTTCAGGGATTACAGGCGTGATGTTACGTTTTTTTTTTCAGTACATCGCGGTACCATAGATAATTTCCAAGATTAATGATGTTCCACTTCTGCTATTGAATGTTGAACTTCGTATCAATGTATCTTCCTCCTTAAAAGTTGTTACGCGCGAATACTGCAAATTATCACCTCAATACTACCTTGAATAGTGCAGTCACTGACCAACAACAACGGACCTCATATTAACGTGTACCAATCCGTCTAATTACCCCTGTAGTCCGTGTTTCTGGAATTCTATTATAAATTTTACTAATAATATTATCCTCTAACTACTTTTACTAACTGACACCAACAGTCATATTTCTAGTACACAAATATTCGTTTTCTACTTTCTTCTCTCAAAGAAAACCATCAATTTCTCCCAACAAAGATATATCCTTATTCAAATGTAACCATGATGTAACCGAAACACGGTTATAACATACTAAAGCAAGGCGATCGCTATATTATGTATGAGGTACGTGTTATATCAAGTGAAACAATCCTAGCAAATTAAATTAACATGAGACGATCCAAATAGCTACACACACAATATCAGGCATCATCTTATTCTAAACCAACAGATATAGGTACTTTGAATCGTATATATAGGTATATACCTTTGGTTTAATTAAACAAACTTAAATACAAATAGCATTATCAAAAACGTTGATTATTTGAAAATAGTACCTTTTGTTATGTAAGATAAATGAGGCGGCAAGAGAATGCAGCAGCCCAATTTGCTGCTTACCAGCAAAGATTTTGGAGACGAGGTCCAGTTCTCCTAATCGGGATTATTTTACTTATTATTTGTACTGCAGAATATATATATACAGAATATATGTATAAATAAATATATATATATGTATGTATGTATATATATATGTATGTATGTATATATATATGTATGTATGTATATATATATACATATTTCAAATAAATGTAACCTACCTGTTAAAAACTTCGTAATCGTCAACAACATGATGTATTTATCTACAAGAAAATTCTCAAACATCTATGTCAACAACATCTACATAGACCGCTATCATGTACATATGTATGTATATTTCTCTACCATTAAAACATTTGTTTTTTTTCGAAGTATCCTAACATTAAAATGCAACATCTTAATAATTCATGTTAAGTATCGTTCTAGTTTTACATAATTCGTTTTCGACCTATATAAAGGCCATGTTAAAATTTTAACATCCATTCTACTTAATGCCAGTCACTATACGACAATGATCTGATCAAAAAAAAACCACCAAAATTACAAGACTGTCATCAATTGACAGCCAAACCTCATCACAATAACATTGATGTTCATGTAGAAATGTTTGATTTTTAAATTTCGAACACTGTTCCAAATACATCATTGATCATCACAATATGTCATATATGCTACCTATAACTTAGAAATCATTCATTCGTTCATTCATTCGGAAAATGACTGTCAGTAATGATAGGATGAAGCCGTCAACGCACTTCAGACCTTCTGAGAGCACATACAGTTAGAAATCTGATAAATTTAATAGATACATTATTAAATTCCTAATACATTTTATGTATAACGACTTACCGAAATCGTGTCGTAGCGAATATGGCGTTAGTGCAGTGGTGTTTTATTTATGAAAGACCATGTAATATTATTACGTGATAAAAAAGTAATTTTATAAAAAAAAACAATGTTTGTTAATCACAAATCAGTTCGAATATAATTATTATTATAAGATAATTTAACATCTTTAAAAGCTTCTTTAGCCTATGGGAGGAGTGGAGGAAGATGTACGTTAAGTCTTGCGTTGGATTGTTTTACTTTTATTAAACGTCTAACAATTTACAACATTTCGGTGTTTGCTACAGACAGAACGGTCACGAAGTCAACTAAATCAAATATCCTCTTGTCAGGTTCTATAACTTTCAATAGGATAATGACTCGTACATATTTTAATATAATGTATTTCATCAATATCCATTATCAAGTGTATATATTGTAAAATATATATATATATACATATATACTGTATATATTTAAGGAACGAAAGATTTGGGAATTAAATGATCAATATAGACGAAGAATCACCTATCTCGACCAAATAAGTCGTGTTCTGACTGACGGGGAGTTAGAAGTCTCTGAAACCGGCGTTCATGTGTAGAGATTTATGAATGTGGAAGAAGCACGGCAGGTATGCCCGGAGAGGGATATTTGGCAGTCCGTGCTCTCTGCCTACCCCGTAAGGGACCTGGCGTGAAGATATATATGTATGGTCATAACAGAATAGAAGGCATATCAAGATCATTTAAATAATTATCGTTTTCATCGGAAAACAAATATATTAGAATCAATATACGAATATAAAGTATTTTGCTGCCGTAGAACTCGCGAGTGGTGCGGTAAGCGAAAGCTAACCTTGTATTAACTGTCCAGTAGTACATATTAATACGAGAAGTATTAAAAAATTCAATTGACTGCCTCGTTGATCGAGTGGTTGCAAGCGCGACTGTCGATCGAGAGGTCCTGGGTTCAAATTCCGGGTCGGGTGCTATTGGATTTTTCTAATTTAGAATTTTTAGTAGTGACTCGGAGTCTGGATCCATGCCCGGTGTATGGCAAGAGGCTCACCACCACAGGAGTTACACGTCACTGGTGAAACGTGGGAATTTACTACACTCCTCTGCCTACCCCTTCGGGGATTACAGGCGTGAAATCACGTTTAAAAAAAATTCAATTATGTATGTATCTTATTAATTTATAAAGAGTTGCCAATTAACATTAGGCTTAGTAAAATATTTATATATAAATAATAAAAGATAACAATTTTAAATTTAATTTTAATAGAAGTAAAACTAAAGATATGTAAGGAAGACGAACGGTCAGTTGTACATTTGACTGACCAACATAAAAACATTAAGAGATCATTATTATTATTCGACCGAAATACTAACCGACAATACGTACTTTTATTATACGTATACCTCGAAATCGGTTTTTGGTGGTGACCATAGTTAGCGAAAATATAACTACTTTATTCGGAACATAAAATGGTCCATTCCAATGATTGTGTACAAAAAAACGTCCCAGTTTAGCGCGATGTATGGTCTAGCAATAAACAGGCACCTCACTCTATCTAATATATAGAACAAACAAAGAGATATACATATATTTCTCTAACTTTATCCATATGGTGAGGTAAACCCAGGCCTCCTCTACTTGCCAGGACCATTGATTTCCACATGTCCGAAAGAACCGTTCGCGGGGATAGTAATTATTTTAGATCCATTCATTACAATCTAATAAGCGGTCTATTTGAGTGCCCAATTTATATTAGCTGCGAATTAGAGAAATCAATTTTTAACAATTTTATAATAAATAATAGTTAAATTCCAGGAATACCTTTTGAAAACATATACCATAATATACCGATAGCTGTGTTTGTTTCACTAGACCAAGAGTATTAGGCGTATATAAATAGAGGCGAGTTGGAGACTTAAACATGTGAATGTTTATGAAGTTGAATCATTGAAGCGACAGCGTCTCATTATTAGAAAAGGTAAGATGCATTTAATACTATATTTATTATTATTACCATTTCGCGATAGTCAATGAAGTGTTAGAATGTATCAGAATCTAATAACACGAACACGTGATGAAGTCGACCCGAAGCATTGAAGTAAATTTACAGTATGTATTTTTAAATACTAAGCGTCCACGGGCTGGAGCCGAGTGGCACGCCGAAGTCAATTTGAACTATAACAGAGTACCGGTGGTATACCAGTAACTCGCAGACGCTAAGCCAGGCGGCAGTCTGCGGAGTCCCTCGCTCGTCAGAAGTAGATGACTTCCTCCTCGGAGGGCTGGTGCGCGGGCGGCGACGGCGGCGCCGCGGACGCATTGGGCTCCGGCGACCGCACGCGAAACTTGTCCGGCAGCTTAGGGTAAGTGTTTGTTCTGGAAAGACAACTTTTATGCTTCAACTCAGTATCGACGAGTATCACGATCGAAGCACGGACATATCACAATCAAGACCGGTGTTAAATATCCCCCCGTTCCTAACACATGCACGCATAAAAAAATTGCACACCGGGTTAATAAAATAGGTAGTGATATTTATACGAATGACCATATCTAGATACAATGAGATAAACGAGGTTCACGCGATTTAAAAACGAACAGACAGTCTAATTGCACGACTCGTAACGTTCGATCGAGTATAAAGCACGAACAGTAACATAGAGGCGTAGGAAACGTGCAAAGCGAAAGAGGAGTAAGCGAAGTGTGCGGTACCTGGTGGCGCGGCAGGCGGCGGCGCGCGGCGCGGGCGCGGGCGCGGAGCCGGCGCGCGCGTGGCTGGCCGCGCCGGCCGCGCCGGCCGCGCCGGCCGCGCCGCCGCTCGGCTGCAAGCCGCAACACGGAGTCAACACTACGCTACGCGCTACCCCGCTCGCTAACCGGCGCCGCCTCTCCACCCGTGGGTACGTATGTGCATGTGCCGCTTTAATAGGCTGCGATGCGACGCACTCTTATACGAGCGGCGACTTTCCCCGAGGGATTTGCCCGGCGCCGATTCGGTTAGAACGCATTTACACTTTTATGATTTACTGAAACGATTTTCATGTGCTGTTGACGGTGGCGTCCCTTAATATAAAGTGTGTTCACGCAATTCGACAGTCGGAAATAGTTAAAAGGGTTAAACCACTATAAAGTAGACCGTATACGAAAACCGTTTCGGTGAACCCTAGAAGGGGAAACACTCCCTAAACCGTTTCGGTGTACCGTCCGTCTACCGACGACGTTGATGGTGCGATGTTTTTTATTGTGATAAAGAAATCGTAAAAAAGTTTATCAACAGATAATATACGTAAAACTAAACTGCCTCGAGAACCACATGCTCTTCTACTACTGAAGATGAAGTAGAAAAAATGGTTGTAAATACAGGTGTTGATATACACAGAACACATACACCAGAAACTAACATGTATAGCTATTCGTCGAAATAAAAATCCGTTTCACCAATTCGTTTCACAAAATAAAAGTAAAAATTTAGGCGTTACGACAACCAATTTAAAAATAAAATAAAATGGTGTTTGTCTTTGTACACTGATAAAAGTTATTCTACTAAGCGATAGGCAAATAAGAGTAAGTACAGACAACAGTAAAATTTGGAACGCCTTTTCAAGTGCGATTTTTACTTTCCTACTAAACAAACTCGTTAAGACATTTTTTTTACTAAAACATTATATTTGAACAGTTATAAAATATTTTAGCTGTTTTGACAAACTCTTTCAACATATAATCAATCATTTAAAAACCTAGTTACGAGACAGATTGAAAAGCCAATCGATATTATTAATTAGGGATGTTTACCATATTTGTTATATTTGTAATCCCCGAAGGGGTAGGCACGGGAGTGTAGTACACTCGCACGTTTCACCAATTACGGTTATGTCTCATGGAATAGGTGGTGAGCCTATTGCCATACACCGGGCGCAGATACAGATTCCGAGTCACTATTAGAAATTCTAAATAAGCAAAATCCAATAGTACCGGACCCGGTATTTGAACCCAAGCCCTCCTGATCGGCAGTCGCGCTTGCAACCACTCGACCAACGAGGCAATCAGTTAGTTTACAGGGACTACATAATTTACAATGTAGTTAACATTGCAGGGTCATTTTAAGGCAATAATGGCAAAGGTAGCATCAATAATGCTTAGAAATTACAATATTGTGTTGTGGTATGAAAGACCATTTTAACGTCACAATATAACCCGAATTGTTCTTGAGCCCAATACTTACGCACTTTCTACAGATCACATTTGAAAAGGCATGGACCACATCAAATACTACTCAACACCAATTGTTATTACTTACGATTTATGTAAAAAATGAGCCTTAAAATACATTGGGATAGTCGGCTTCCTGGAATTGCAACCATTTATTCTGTCTCAGTATAGAAATATGTTTTGTTAACCATGAATACAATTTGTGTGATTAATAATTGTAAAAAAATGTAAATACAGACATGATAAACACGGTTTATATTATACAATTTGATAGTGAACAAGTGTTGCAATTTTAGGACAAATCTGTTTCAAAATACACAAATTAAATAATAATAATAGTCGATCCATTTATCATTCCACTGTTGTTGGGTCTCCTCTCATATTGAGAGAGTTAAGGCCATAGTCTGCCACGCTGGCCAAGTGTGGGTTGTGAAGACTTCACACACCTTAGTTTTTTTTTAAATTCTGAAGTGTGCAGGTTCCTTCACGATGTTTTCCTTTACCGTTAGCATAGGATATTTAAATTTAAAAAACGCACTTTTGTAATGAGGTGCGCGTCATGGATTTGAACCCAGCACCCCCGGAATGAGAGGCTGAATTCTTAATCACTAGACTGTCACTGCTGTATACAAAATACACACACATTTAAAGGGTAACTATGAATAAGACTTTATTCAGATAATTACCTTACTGGACAGGATGTAGACCATTATGTAAGACAATAAATTATGAGGACATAATAAATTTGAAAGAAGGAACAAGCTTAATATATGCCCTTTGGACCGTCAAATGTCTGAACCCTTCTCGCAAATAAAAAATTAAATCTCGTATATTTGTCCTATTGTCCTCAAGAACGGGCTCACCTATCCAAACCAAATGTTTAGGCTTTGTTTGGACTATTTAGTAGATGGTTTATGTGAAGTTTGCACAAAATCGGTAGAGCGGTTCTCCATTTATCACATTTTTTGTATTTGTAAATGGGGATTTTACTGTTAAATTGAACGTTTTTTCAGATGGAGATTGTGCTGTCAAATTTAAACTTTTTTCAATGTTGACAGTAAGAGCATGTTGTTATGTCACTCATGCGGTCATTTCATTTTGGACGTGCTTCGATTAAAGCAAATTTAATTTTTACTTTTATACGTAGCGAAGCGCGTACCGGGCCGCTAGTATTAGATAAATATTTAATGTGTTCCCATATAATTAATATTACCCACATATTCAAAACAAACCCGTGCAACTTACATAAATACGCGTCCTGGAAGGACGGAAATTGTACTTCGAATCAAAGGCCTGGTACTCGTCATCACGGACCACTGAACCTCCGGTTAATTAATATTGTTATTTGATCATGTATTTAGAAGACCTTGTGAATAAATAAGGGAACATTTTAAAATAATTTTGGGTTAATTATTGACAAATCTCTTTATTGAAACCATAATTTTCTCAACACAATGCCTTAAGAATGTAGGTTACTATTAAATGATAGGATTCTCTCTAAATTGTTTAACCGACAGCCCTTTGTGACGTCACGCGCCTCCGACACAATCGCTCGCCAACATTCGATCCGACGTAATAATAATTTTCATCAAAACCCATCTTGGTTGATTATGTAAGTGTAATAATATAAAGTTGATATAAGGAAAATAATATAAGGGTCAATACAATAAAAAGATGGATACCCATCTGCAGAAGGTTTACATGTAAAAGAACTATCTCTGTACCAATCCTACTCGTCTTTATATTAGTTGATACCGGTTTGATCTGGTTATAAGGCAGATATACGATTAGACAGAAGTATAATGTCAAGTCAAACAGAAGTATAAAGTCAAATATTACAACATATTAATGACCCATGTCACATAAACCACTTGCCTATCTGACGTAAATAGAAAAATTCATGAACTGCAGTGGTCAACTTACACCAGGTAGTTCATGGAAATTTCCACTTTTATTCTGTGTTCACATAATTTATTGCATTTATATCGTATTGAATAGAAATAATCGTATTTAGTGCTTTGGATTTTATTCTTCCATTCATGAATCTGGTATTCGAATCCTGACATATGTTTTAAGCTTTAAAAGTTATATTACATGCTTTCAAGACTAATATAACTCCTAAGGCTTTCATGGGAACTATTCCACATGTTAAAACACTCTACATCAATATTAATACGATTAGTGCTGTCCGGGTTTATTTAATATTATAAGACTGAGAGCTGAACTGAAGAAAAGCACAAATAGAACTTTCCTTCAAAGCCGGCAACGTATTGGGCATTCCCCGGATGATGCCAATGTCCATAGGGGACGCTGACCGCTTGCACCAGGTGGCCCGTTTGCGTGGTAGCCTGGCTGTATATAAAAAAACCATTCGAGTAGATAAAAAAACGGTCACCAACTACCACCAAAAATAAACAATAAATGTGTTGGATCCCTTCCAATTGAGTGAGAGAACCGACGCCTAGCTTTGAAATATTAATGGAGCGTAATACCAGCAGAACCCAGAAACATTTCTTTCTCCAGAGAACAAAACAAGATAATTATGTAATATATTTAACCCCGGAACTTTTCCATTAAAAGCATTAGAGCTAGAGGCGTCCATTTGTATGATTAAAGCCGGATGTTATATTACGGATTCATATCTCCAAGAGGCTCTATTTAAGATTGCGCGCGAGAACATTTTGCTTAGAGCAATGCTATTTGCAAAATCACATCCAAACTATACCAGCTATTGTCTTAAGTTATGACATTATGTAACAAAGAAAGACGTAACATCACGCCTGTAATCCCTGAAGGGGTAAGCGGAGGAGTGTAATACCTTCCCCCGTTTCAACAATTACATTTTACGTTCCATGGAATAGGTTGTGAGCCTATTGTTATATACCGGGCGCAGATCCAGACTTCTATCCGCTACTAGAAATTTCTACTAGAAAATCAAAGTTTATTTTGTAACAATTTCCAGAAATGGTAGAACGAAACCATTTGATTCCATGTTTGTTATCCGGATCGTCAAGGAATGGAACTCGTTACCGGCTTCTGTTTCTTAACACATATAATCTGTTTTCCAAACAAAGGTAAAATGGTTATTATTAGATATGCGTGGTCCATCTTAGAAGGCATCTGCGCTTTCGTTTAAAAAGGTACAAAGATTTCGCCGGGGGGAGCTCATGAGGAAAGACCTCGTACAGGTTCCAAACAAATCGGACAATTCCGAAATACGTACGTGAGTTAAACCGGTACATATAACGTATAATCATATCATATACAAAAAGACTGTAGATTAATCATAAGATTTCATTTAATTAAATAAATAGATTTATTAAACAGCATGTTCTGATAATTTCCCATTATTTTTTTTCGCAAAATTTTACTTATAACTTAAATAGATATAGAATTCAACAGTTTCGTCTTATACCTACCTGGCAACTGTCATAAACACTTGCGGGATAAGCAGGAAGTTTCGACATTCGATCAATTTCATTAGTCACCCCCTTATTACAACTCCCTCTGTACATCACCCTTTGCGAGGTCGAGCAAAGTCAAATGTAATGATATAAATTAGTATTATATTTATCACATCAAGCTAGGTCCCGTGTGGGGTGGACAGAGAGCATCATGTGCACATGTGGTTTATGAAGCATTGTAAATATACGCGAGTTTAACCACTTGAGGTTGAGTAATGTAACTCCTGCATTGTGTATCTCACCGCTTCTAAACATTATCTATTTGCCACCGCCCTACCTCAAGAAATTATAAGACCAATCGACCTATAGATTTATGGTTTTAAGACGTAAGTTTACAGGCAGGTACTAACATACGTGATATAGACATAAGTTCTGCTGCCTAGGTCATTATGCTACTTGTCCCTGTAGCTCGAAACCAGAATTAGAGGTACGGTACCTAGTGCCTGTCGTAAGAGGCGATTAAAAGGATACTCTCGGAGTCGTGAGCGATTAGAGTGGGAGCTCTAACCGTTCAGGCAACGATTCCGGGAAGGACGACAATATGTATGGTCGCATATTGTCGGAAGAATCGGTAGACAT
>DWJK01003857.1:0-12624 GCA_018248815.1 Croniades pieria auraria
GTGCTCAAATCGCAACTAGCACCTTTTTTCTCTACAAATTGAAGTTCGTTTGAATAACAAATATGATATGTCGTAATGGTTAAGGAAATAGTCGTAAAGAAATATACCAAACGCGCACTTGGCCAGCGTGATCGACTACATCCTTAATCCTTCCCATTGTGAACGGAGATCTGTCTCCAATAATGGAACAATAAAAAAATACATAATGAGATCGCTCAGACTATCGTCTTTTTACAACAAAATAACTGAATTTGCGAATGAATATCATCGCAAACAGAACGATGAACAATTAAAATACATTGAAATAACCAAAACAATATGAAGATAAATAAAGGATGAATAAACGAAAAAGGCATAAAAAGTAAGTGCGGATGTCAGAGCGGCGGATATGGTGCAGATTTTCAGTAGAGGGACATATAAAAGCGTTAGGACGCCTACAAACTGAACGATACTTTGATGCTGTACTTAAGAAAAACAAGCTCTTCTTTTTAATATAATTGCTTATAATTTATTCTTAAGTTGAAAATTCGGAACAACTGACAATCATTTTAACAATTAGACAAATTTTCTTAAAACGCTGATGTATAGTAATAAAATATTATAATCGTACAATTCGTTTATATTATAAATAGATTTTTTTAAAGTTTTATTCAATCATCATGAAAGTAATCGAAACCTTTTTAATTTAGACAATGAAACGTTAGTGTCGCAGGATGAGTGTATGCTTAAAGTATACGCTTAAAATTCACAATAAGAAACGCCTCAATGTAAATAATAAAAAACCTTTAACACCAGAATGACTCACGTCTATAAAATTGTGACTTGCTTTATATACATCGTATACAGAATTCTAAAATGCTATTCTAATTCTCAAAAAACATCTTATCAATTCAGTTCATGACAAAAAAAATTACGCCTTGTACAGCTATATTACAATCCACGTTAAAACAAAGGATCTATGTTATAACACTTAAGATGCTTACAGAACATTGAAGATAGTCGTGAAAATAAACAAAATATGACCGTAATGAAATAATGAGTTCATAATACCATCCGAGTATCCTTGTTTCGCCGTTAAAAAGTTTTCCCGTAAAGTTCCGAGGTAGATCTCCACATTCACTCTTAAACAGGGAATTCATTGGCGAATATTATAGTTAATAGCGAAAAGACAACCTAATAAAAACAAATTAATGAACGTTGACGGACAGTCATTTGTTTTAATCAAAACATTCCAGGTAATTTATGTACAGCTTACTTTTTATGAAGCATATTATATAAAGATCAAAAATTGATTAGTAAAATATATTACATATTATTCATTAGAAACATTATAATCAGCATTGTTATTTTAAAAGATTGATTTAAATATTTAGTCAACTGAGTCAGCAAATTTGTATTCGACATTAGCAACACTCGATAAAACGAAACGTAAAAGTGTAACAGCATTGACACGCAAAAATATAAAAAAATAAAATTGATAAATTTTCTGCGTCAACTGCTGGTATTTATTTTTATAAAATACAGTTAGTGAAGTCTAGGTGGTATACGTGATCCCATCTTTCCAATTCACTAATGTAATAATAATATATTTCAAAATACTAACAGATGAGTGAAAAAATCCATGATTTGACTGTTTTACCTTGTGTCATTTTACTTGTTGCGGTCCACAGTATATAAAGTTAATTAAATGAGATTTTAATCGTGTTTAACTTCTATATGATCATGCCTGCAAGGTCCAGTACCTATTAGGTCCAGGTATACTGCTTTTACGCAATGCGTTCGCTACTTCTCCTAATAAAAATATTAGTTTTAACAAAACCTACAACTTTACATAGGTATATAACTTCATAAAATTATACTTCAGCATATTACGCACATTGTCTGTGATACATGACTGGGCCGGACCATCCGTTTGGCAAAAACGTGACATACACTGAGAAATGACGTATGGGCACTTATAAACTTTTTCTTATCAGTGACGAAGTTCATAAGAGTCCGTGATATCTATGAAGGCGGAAATAAAGCAGAGATCAAATCCACAATCGAAGGAATCGGGCTACCAGGCGTTACGTTTTTGTTAAGACTGTCCCACTTTCTGAGATTTATTGCCGCTTGTATGGAAAATGGGTGTCGTGAAATATTCCGCTGAAGCGCTGATTTCTCTATCTGCGCCTCAGGAATGGAAATGTATCTGTATTACAGTTCTTTACGAATTTTGGTTCCACAAAATTTTTTTTTTTTTAAATTGTTACAGCACATTCTCACGATTCACCAATTACGTTTATATCCCATTGTGGAATAAAGCTAGAGCCTATTACCATAACCCTAGCACAAATTCAGACTCCGATCAAGCACTAGGAATTTAATATTTGAAAAACCCAATAACATCTGACCCGGAGATGGAACCCAGGACCTTCGGATGAGCAGTCGCGCTTACAAACTTTCGACCACCGAGATGGTCATTAACTAATAATGCAAATTATTAACAAACCTTGCTTATAGGTAGATGTAGATCTCATAATGAAAAACTCCTAACCCTTTATTGCTGCGCAGCATAATTAATTATACGTGAACATTTTCTTTTAGTATAATATTTAAAACTATCACGCTTGGTAGCTCCAGACTTTCAACCATTGCTATATTTAGATCCGTACCCTGTAAGATTGACATTCAAATTTGCAGCGAGATCCATGTGATGTCAGGATGACTGAGGAGGGTGTGAATCGGGATGATATATGGGAGAATGATGTGACTAAATTATCTTACATTTTACAACTAATATTCTGAAGAGTTATGAGACATATTTCCCTAAACCTTTCTTATACTTGTGTGAAAATCACAGCATCTATAGAGAGTTCTTAGACATGGACACACGATCTTCGGTAAGTATACACTTCAGTTCGAAGTTAATTTATTTTCAAGAATTTACTCAATAAGGTTTCCGTTGCTAATTTTTTTTTTGCTGCTTTTATCTTGAAACTCTACATCATACTTTAAGGTAAAAATATATGATGGAGATTTTAGCGATAATACTTATCAATAAAATAGATCACTTTCTTCTTTGCCATGTGCAATGTACTCGCAGGTTTTGGTTAAATGCTACGTGAACATTTTCAACATTGTAGACATTTTTGTGAAGTACTATTTTAAGATTTTTATAAAAGCGCATTACTATGTAAAAAGTAAAGTTATGCATAATGGTTCATTCGTAACAACGCTCGATTTAGTTCACCAGTATATGCAGAACTAGGTGCCAGCGAGCTTGCTCATTTAGTTCGTTTGAGACTCGGGCGCGGTAATTCTACGAGTCGGCAAATCAACGGACATTTAAAAATAATTCCTTCTGATCCACACATAGAAATAAGGTACAGCGATATACAACTAGAAAAGAGAATCTTTTTATTGATATAATTAAAAAAAATATCATATATGCATATAACGAGAGCTTATTTTGTATTACCAAAAGTTAAACTACTTTAGGAGATTTTACTATTAAATGAATGAATGTACCGGTTTAGTTCACATATGCTTTTGGGGATGACCGCGACCTCGTGGCAATCGTTAAGAGGTCATGAAGGACATCATATAAGTTTCAAACTAGTCGGGCCATCCCAAAGAGCATATGTGAGATAAGCTGGTACATATTATGTAATCATGCGTTAATCAAGTAAATACAGACCAAACTCTTTTATCTTATACAGTTCTCATGGGCTTAAAGAATACCATATACGAGTATATATGTACATATAAGGCATATTGTAAAGTCATTTTTGATTATAAAGATCTCTGTGATAGATTTTAGCATAAAATAATGCATCAACTTCATGATAAGATGAAAGCTCACAATTAATAAGCATCAAAATCAAATCAATGCTAGCTATAGCTTTTTTCTAGCTGCGAATTTAACTCCGCTACAGTATATGATTCTCGGCTTCTCAGAATCACTAGAAAGCTTTAGTAATAATACTGCTGTATCGTTTCCAATTAAAGATTTCAACTAAAATACGATAAGTCTCTTCCATTCACGCCCCGGTAGCTTTATTTTCAAGATTTAATCATACTAAGTGGTACTATTCTAAAAATAGAGAAATGTCCATTGTCAAAAACAATGATAATTTTGTGTCTTGTATTATAACAAGGTTTACTGTCGACGGCGCTTACGCGAGGACAGTGGACAGCGTATTTTAGAGAAGAAAATATTAAGCCTGTAATTAAATTAAAGTGTGGTATTTTATTTCTACTAATTTATATTTTATTTGATGTTACTTTGTGCTCAAATATTAATAACAAACATTTGTACAAATACATTTAGACTATTTTAAGCGTTTTATTAAAACTGTCAAAGTTTGTGTAAAAATAGATATTTATTTTTTCCACAAAAGAGTGATCGCGAATCTATTTTTATTACAACATTGAAATGAATAAATTACTAATTATGTATGTCACCAGTCGTTTTATGAAGGATCCATTAGGCACCGTAATTTCCGTCAATCTCGCCTTACTCTGATTTTAAATTCTGCGACATTAGTCGACAAGTTGCATAATGTTTCACATACTCTCTATATTCTTCTTTATATACTTTGTACTTTTTACAGGTTTATTTAACATTAACAAAATTATAAGACTATCTAGAAAACATCCAGACTAAATCCAGAACTCGATGAAGTTGAATACTCTGCCAGCGTGTGTGTCTCCGGACACACATAATCCTGAACTTTTCAAAGCAAGGGCGAATAGGCATTTCCTAGGCATGTGTTCTATCTTAGGACGCAACTGCGCTTTCCATCCAGCAAGATCGCGGCCAAATACTAGCCTATCAAATGATAAGAAAAAATAACGCAGCAGAACCTGACCCTTCGAGCAATCGTAGGGGCGGGCCGCTACGTCAGGAACGACGTGCTGGAGCGCGACCTAGAAGTAGAGCCCCTGGATGAGTTTGTGACCCGGTTGGCGAGGCGTATGTACGACCGAGCCGACAACGGGCCTCATGCCTCCGGGCACCTCACCTCAGGGGCTTTGCGCCCCTGCACGCTCGTCCCCCTGAAGGCCGTCCGTTCCCGCGGGAGCTGGAGGAGTTGGACGATGCACACTAGCATCGATGGTCGGCGAGTGACGACCACTGACCATAACACCGTCAGTTACACGGGGAGAGATCACCGGGGGGCGGTTGACCCCCCGAGACTGCCCGGGTAAAGAGGGGATCCTCGAGGCCCGCAAACTCGCACCCATGCGGCGATATATCCGCCGCGGCGTACGAACGACTACACTTGCATGCATGCAGGTGCATGTAGTACATACATATAGACCGGTAGCGAATAGCTGGAGAAACGAGGAAAACGAAGAGAAGCGGAGGAAAAAAGGACAGGGCCAAGACAATACTCCTTAAGTTGTTTTTTAAAAGTGGCTAGATTGTCACAACCTCAATAATAGCTTAATAAAATATTTGATTCGTACGAGTAGGTCGAGTGATTCCAGGCCGGCCAAGAGGCCCAGTAGTCGATTGCCGGGCCAGGCACTATTGGGCTTTTTCTAACATGACATTTCAATGTAGTGGCTCAGTGTCTGGCTCTATGCCCGCTCTATTCTAATAGCCTCGCCAACTATTTTAGGGGGCGGATGTATAAGGTAACAGCTGAATCATTGGACTGTACTACACTAATCTGCCTACAACTTCAGAGTATACCGACGTGGTGTTATTTTATACCTTAATAATAATTATTATTAATTTGATTATATTCAAACCACATACAGTATCTCATTTTAAACCAGGCGAACCCTGTCTTATAGTACCTACAGTTGATTAATGAGTTAATTTTTTTTTATCCAGACACATGTACTGCGTCAAGGTCTCTAAGCACTGGACGATCAAGCTAGCCATTAGCACCACAATCCACTGAATGGCAGCCGACGGCCGTCGCACTGATGGCTTGTATTTTTCAATTAATGTATGTTCATGAATATTTAGATTTATTTAGCATCTAGACAGAAACCACCGAGTGCTAAATCTTTCTATCATTACCGAGTGACGTGCTTCTTTTTCATTCATGTCTCTTTTCATATAAATTAATACAACAATAATAATAATTCTTGCACATTCACAACTTATTTGTGATATGTTTATTGCAAACGCAACATTATTATATGAAATATCGATTTATCACTAGTCACTAAAACCATGAGCGTGGAGAACGCTGACCGCTGTACACGCGCCTCAATGATCCGTACCACCTCCCGTGAGTAAAGTCGGACACGTGCACACTTACATATAAGTACTAGTCTCAATACGTTTTATCTGTTTGTCTTCTATATATTTACTATAAATTCTGTATCCATGTCTTATCTTGTCTAAATTCCTCTGTTACCTTGTAACGTATCAGAAATATTAATAGTATGTTGTCTTTAACATTTCATCAATTCGTTGTTTGGGGGTACATCGTCTTCAAGCCTTCTTTTATTATTTCACCTTTGGACACCGAGCTCCTTATAAAGTGAGGAGGATCTAGGTCAAAATCTCTCAGGCTGGCATTATGCGAGTTGGCAGACTACACACGGCTAAAAGACATTATAAAATATTCTAAGGTGTACACGTTTCTTCAAAATGATTTCTTATGTCGTTACAGCCAGTGATACATTATCTCAGTCACAGTTAATTAAAAGCCCTCGACACTACTTGCATGCGCTGTGCTATTTGTTATTTCTTAAAATCTCCAGAGAAATATAAACATATGACAGGATAAAAGCTTGAATTATCCTTGCTCCTTTGCATAACATCGTCGAGCTGCTGTGAACTCAACGAATGGCTCGCTGAGATGAGTCGCCGCTTCTACGCCCCTCTACCGTCCGATAGATTCTGTACTGTAGAAAATTTCGATGTTGATACCTTTATCTTTCGGCGGAAGGTATTTTCTTGAACGCTTAAAAGAATTCCTCTAAGCAATTATGTTTAAGATCATTTGGTCTTAAACGTAAATCTTTGTTAATCTGAACGGCAATAATCTGTAAGGCTGTATATACTCGTATACCAAGTATGTATCCACATCCAATCTCATTAGTACCTACTAATGGCTCTTCGATGCCGGAGTATAGAGAATGTGTAAAGTAGAATAGTATTGACCAAGGCTGCTCTTTATAGATACAATTAAAAGAAACGTAACAAAAGCCTGTAATCCCCGAAGGAGTAGGCAGAGGAGTGTAGTGTAGTACACCCCCACGTTTCACCAGTTACGTTTAACTCCCACAATTAAATAGGTGGTGAGCCTATTGCTCATATCCAGACTCATTGGGCACATATCCAGACTCCGAGTCACTACTAGAAATTCTAAATTAGAAAAATCCCAATTTGAACCCAGTACCTCCCGATCGGCAGTCGCGTTTACAACCACTTGAACAACTGGGCAGTCAGTACAATTAAAATAGAATTAAAAAAATTGATTGCCTTTGACACTGGCACATATAGACGAACAGAATATTGACATTCAAACCAGAAAGAAACAAAATAAGAAGATTATAATGATCTTACGCTAGGTATAGTTCGTTAGTTAGTTTATTCAATTAATTATTGATAATAGTTTTTATTGTTCATATTATATTGACCGTTACACTTTATAACTAATAAGCGGCGCAACGGACAGTTATTATTCTAAATCTCGGCCTCGCAGTTGCCCCGTCTGCTGGAAACGGTTAGTTAGTAGATATTCATAATGAAGGAATTCATTTAATGCAGTTCTACTTATTGTAAGTTGCATATTTACTAGCACGTCATTAACATATTTATACATTGCATAATAATGCCGTTATTATTATTATATAAACACGTCAGGTCCCTTACGGGATAGGCAGACAGCAACGTGTTTAAATACAATACACGACACGACACGACACAAAATGTATACTTTTTTAAGCTATTATTTCAACGAGACCGTTACAGGCGTCTACGTGACAGTATTTTATGGGAATTAAAAAACACTGAAAGCTGCGCGAAGCTGATTGGTTGAAGCGAATCGCAAACATCTGTATCCACTATGAAGTCGAACAAAATTTGAATTTGAGATAAGTTTAAAACGCCAAGTGAGTTAACGTAGCTCGCTCCCCACACAGTCTAAAACACTGAAATACTACCAACGCACAAATTACACCACTAGTCAGACAAATAAAATATTCTAAATAGATTACGCAAGCGTAAATACATATATTCTTTCGCCGTTTAGATGAAAGTAGGCAACGTAAGCCATCCTGCACACCTACCGACAACCGACAGTATGATTGTGTTTCTATTTCTTTGAATGTTAATGTGGAAAATGTTACTAGTGACGTTTCTTCAGGTTCATACACGGTTAGCCCTAATCGCATAAGATATCTGAAATCAGACATACGCGCACGTTGCCCGAAGAGGTATTTTGCGTTTCCTCGCGCCGCGACGTTAATACGTGGTACTGTCAACGTATGTTAATAGATTTATAGATATGCCGGTAGATATTTCTACTGGGAGGTGAGTGAACTCTTCCGCTGTCGTGCTCCCTTGGAGTCAACATAAGAGATTATCTTTTTCGGTGTTGAGTTTAATGCTCTCCTACACAATGTGCTGAGAATAAGTATGCGCGGTAGACCTGATCATTTCTGAAGTGAAGGGATAGCAGTGCTTGCGTTAATCTGTTACAGTTGTAACTCATGTCTTTTGTATTTTTTTTGTATGATCAGAGCGCAGAGAAAGAGACTAGAACGCATTCATATGCGGCATTGAATACCTACACAGCAAGCCCTAAACTCTATTAATTTTTGTTTATGCTTTGGGGTATATTTAAAAGTTTGATATCAGGCCGGGTGTCTTCTGGTAAATATAACATGTTTCTTTGATTTGTAAAATAAACTGTAAAATAAATGTCAAAGCGACAAGAGTTCGGCGAACACGACAAAACCGAGGTCAACGACTTGCATACTTCAATATCTCATATAAGATCTTAAGATCGGTTCTCATCTTGTTCGATCTTTGGCTAAATGTGGGAACATTTCATATTATTATTAGTATATACTTTCCCCAGACTCCTTATGGGGTAAGCATAGTACATCGACGGCCAAATATCTCTATCCTTACAGATCTTGAATATTTCTCCCATGTTCCTCACTCTCTCCATACTCGCACGCCGATTTCCTTTTATAAATGAGTAAGTGAACATTTCAACGTCCATTTCCACTCAAAGAGGTGAAATCCCAGTGTAAACACGAGTGTAAAGAACATAAGGAGTTCAAACAAAACCTCGTGCTCAGTATTTAAATTTAAAAACTGTCAATGAGAGCTTAAGACAATATGGCACGATATCGAAGTGGCTGAGGTTAGATTAACGTCATAGACATCACGGGGGTTCTTATCGTTTATGGCACATTCATTTGTTATCTTAATGAAGTATGACGTCCCTTATTTATATAATTTTGTTTTTTAAGTAATTTCTCATTTCCCTTTCACATATCAAACCGGATCATATTAAATGCTATAAAATAATTCAAAAACTAATTAAGTAAACCCACCCGGCCCTGGGCCTTTAGATTATAATTGCCTCGACCAGTGTTTTTATAGTAATACTAATTACTATTATTACTATGATAAATCTACGCTTTGTATGTGAAAAAATACACATGTACGTCAGCATCGCAACTGTATGAAAATTTTATCGTACCGTCCGCGTCGGTGTGAAATCCCCTTTCAATGTGATATCCGTCGGTCGGACAGTTGAATGGGAACAGTTCATTCACACGTGCCGCCTTAGGCAACAGTTAATTTAATTATACATCACCTATCCTATACTAGTAACATTCTAAGTAGTAACATTTTGAACTCGGTCCTGTATTTCTTATTAAAGTTTTGTTTTGTTAATTCGATTAACGCTACACGTCTTTGCCTTGCGCATTGAAAAAAAACTATGAAACTCTAAACGTATTAAATAAAGTCCATTTTACACTGGCGGGTTAGAACTTGTTACTATTATTTATTAACGTTTGAGGTTTTATAACTACTTTGCCGAGCGGCTCGCACTTATCCGCTTTTTAGACTTAGTTTACCGTGTACCTAGGAATATCTACCTAGCTTAGTAAAAAAGTTAAAAATGAACTTCCATCGTCAAATGGAACGCAATATTGGTCACATAGAATGACTCTTTATTAAAGATCCCTCTGATAGTCGGCTGTTGCTTATAGGATTGAAACAACTGTGCGCCACATATTCACTGGGGTAACGGGGAAGGAAAACTGCAAACACTTTGAAGGTTCCGACAATGATAAAAAAGGGAGTTTGCCTTACCAGAATATACGAGTATTAGTCAACAAGCGATAATACAATAACATTAGCTGAACTTCGTTGAACTAACCCCACTTGACGAGCTAATTTAACACACATACATACATTGATCACTGTTTGCTGGAAATATATAAATCGTTAATACAGACGACAGAGTACTGCTCTCTGTGATGGTGAAATTATCAAATGTATCTTGTTGAACGATAAGATGATAAAGCTGATTATGATTACACAAGATGTAGTGGCCTGATTTTGGGATCTGTGGTAGACCGTTATCTTGTTTAGTTGTTTATGATAACGATTTAACTCATACTCACGTATGACACATCGTCAAAGGCAGAGCCTCCCAGTTATTTGGTATATAGAATTTTAATAAGCTTTATTAATAATATTTATCTATTTTATTGTGCCATACGGGACAGTATGCTTATAACATAATGCCCTTTTCTAAAAATGTTATTTCTTGTAATATCTTTTACACCATATCGCTAAATGTTAATTCTGTACTTGATTTAATGAGGGTCACAAAGTATATCGTTGTAAAATATAACAAATAATAATAAAGGAGCTTTTACGATAAAAATGTGAAGTGATGACACGTCAGAAGTATAACCGATAAGCATCCGATAACGGTATTGCCGCGACGCGTCACGTTAACCCCAAAAACTCAAATCTAGAGATGTTTATCAATCATTTTGTCGGAGTATCGTTAAGAACGGGTTTTGGGATGTAATCCCCACAAACTAGCAAACTGGGTTGTGCATATAAAAATCTCGGTCAAATCTTTCGCAGAATTGCTACTGTATAGAAATGTAACCATCGTGTCGTATCAATCCATGTTTATTATGGGAATTAATGTTAGCTCGTGTTATGTACATTATAATTTATGTTATGTAGCAAGGTTTCAGCTTATTTATAATTTCATCCTCTAACCGTCTCTGAAATCGAACTTCAATTTTATTACGCTAAGATACAAAAACCGCTAATTGTTTTATATTTTTATTTCTCGCAATTTTCATCGATTTTGACCGATACCGTTTGCGCCGTGCTATACGGTTCCACAAAGCGCTGTATTAAATTCAGATACTCTATATTTTCACGTGTACCATACAACGTACTCGTATTTTCATCTCGGTCTATGTGAAGTTGTTGGATTTTTTTGTAAGCTATACGAATTCATAATGTTAACAATTTTTTTATAGATACTACTAAACACTACCACATACACTCGAGACCAAAAAGTATATAATCATTCTGTGGCAACACCATTGAAAACGATTCGGGTTGTTTGTTCAATAATAACATGTAATTCATTTATCTTTTTCTATGGTGATGAATCGTGGACTAAAAAGCTCAATTGAGATTTAATCGCAAAATGGCGGGTATTCCGACGATACGTTACAGGTAAGACTTTTGAAAATGAAACATATTATCTGTTAATTTAAAATCTATCCTCTATTTCAGACTCACCTCGACAACGACACCCTGGAAATGACCCGGGCGGATCATCGCCACCTGGTGATGCAGATAGCGCTAAAATGCGCTGATATCTCCAACCCTTGCCGACCATGGGAGATAAGCAGGAAGTGGAGCCTAAAGGTGTGCGAGGAGTTTTTCCGCCAGGGTGATTATGAACGACGGCTTAATCTGCCCGTTAGTGTCGTATGCGACCGCTACAGCATTTCTATTCCGAGGATCCAGACAGGTAATTTTAATAAAACTGAAAATGCGCTGGATATTATTGTCACAATTGTTAATCTTAATTTCGTGATTTAAAACTCTTGCCTAAAATAATTCAATTTCGCACTAACTGAAAGCATCGTAACAAAGACGCATGGTATCAACGCATTCATGTTATTTATGCGCAATATTGTTAAGTACGCGTGTGTTTTACAGGTTTCCTGAAGTTTGTTGTCACGCCTCTCATACAAGAATGGCATCGTTTCCTTCAAAACGATTTATCGCGTCAGATGATGCGTAATCTTTTGTATAATCAAAACAAGTGGGAGGCTATGATGGAAGAGGAACTTGACCAAGAAGCCAAAGGAATTATTAAAAAGGTCGAAATATTAGTAGAGGAAGAAGAAGAACAAGAAGATGAATCTGGATCTATTTCGGATAGCGCTGAGAGGCTTCTGCCGTTGCCCCGACGGAGTCGGCGCAAAAAGCGTGGTGTACAGAAAAAGCAAGTGCGTCGCTTTTTGGTACCCGCAACCTTATGTCTGGTATCCCAACCGAAGAAAAATCACACGGGCATTGTGTCTAAATCTAATATACTGCCGTACAGCAAAGCTAAGAACGGATTTTCAACGGGCTCTATAAAAGTGAAAATGTTT
>DWJK01003858.1:0-12624 GCA_018248815.1 Croniades pieria auraria
CGTGTGCGTGTGCGTGTGCGTGTGCGTGTGCGTGTGCGTGTGCGTGTGCGTGTGCGTGTGCGTGTGCGTGTGTGTGTTGCCTATAAGAGCGTTCATTTAGCAGTCTGGACTGATGGAGAAAGCCAGGCGGTTTGAATGCAGTTTACATGTAAACGTCATCATCATCAAAAATCTATTGATCATTCCATTGTTGGACAAGAGTGTCCTGTTAAAATGAAAAGGGTTGAGGCTATAGTTTGCCATGCCGGCCCACTGCGGAGTTTGCGAACTTCATAGGCCTTAGAGGATTTGAAAGAAAAGTATAAGATGTACAACTTTTCTCATTTGACCAGCGTGAGAGACTATGGCTTATACCTATCTCATTTTGAGAGGATACCCGTACCTCAGAGTGGAATAATAAAAAGGGTTCATGATGAAATAGAGATAACGAATGCAGCATGTAAATGCACAGTACAGAATGACAGTACATGGCCACACCTGCAGCCGCTTCGCCGTCACCGCCAGATAAGGCCCGTAATCGATACGCTACTTAAGGCGCATTGCGTCATATTCTATTCACAATCGAGAAAGGCAGTGATTATTATGACACATGGCAAGCCAGCGAGCCCTTCCTGCGTCCCTCTTTGGCACGGCATGCCAGTCTCGGACGCGGAGCCAATTCCATCCACGAGTGTCCTGTCGCCGCTGTGTCTAACAATAAACTTCGTAATTAATTCAATCATTCATGCGTACTTGGGATGCGTCTTACTTTATTATTTTATTAGTGCGTAATAGCTGTATGCTCCTAGAATGTGTTTGGGAACCAAGTGATCAGAGTAACAGATAAGCCTAGGTAAAATCTACATAAGGTAAGCCTCACCGGGCAAAAGAGAGTAAGCAAGAAATTCAATGTGCTGATGAACCAGACCCCCTTTTCTCTCAACATAAGCGTTGAGGTAGCAGTCCACGACGTAGGAAAAACAGAATAGACGGTATTCCAGTACGAAACAATTTAATAAAAGCATTTAAACGTAAACGTAACATGACGCTGTACTCTACCCGAGATTTGAACCCAGGACCTCCCGATCGACAGTCGCGCTTGCAACCACTCGACCAACGAGGCAGTCAAAGTAAAGATATTTATTGATTGATAAAGACAAATTGATAAAAATTGGTCGCGACCCCACCATGAGCAACTCGTAAAAAGGAAGATACGTGATAAAGCAAATGACAAAGCAATCCAAACCTTTACTTCTATAGCTACTAATAAATTTAAAAACAATTCAATCACTTAGCCTTCGCTCATCAACTTTAATCGACGTTGTCAATGTTGAACATTATGCACTGAAGCATTAGTACATACATATTTATTGTATGTCTGTACCTCGTAAAAGGACTTTAAACTATTATGGAATCGAATTCTTTTGCATATTCGGACAAACAATTTTATTGTTTATTCATGGCTTAACCGTTTACTACAATAGTTACCATATCAACAAGTAGATAAAAAGCGAATACTTATTTTATATTGTTCATTCGTTTTGCAACTAAGATGCCGTCGGTATTTGTGAGCGATACAAAAACAGATCAACGCTCAGCTAGAAATAGCTATTTTCACTTGACATACAAGTTTTTAATCTTACATTATCGTAATTAAACTCTACGAACGCAATGCATATGTACAGAGTAGGCACAGCGTATCGAGGATTGGTTCTGCGCAATAAGAAATCTAGTTTTTTTTTTCGTTTCGTGTCGCGAGGTATGCCCGTTTAAATGACAATGATATTTTGTTTACGTTGCAATGATATGTACCTACGTTAAAAGAGGAACACATATCGACTATCTTAATAGCTTTATAATATTGTTTTAACGCGCTGATATGGGCAATGTTTTGGCGCGAATAATGCTTAAGATCGATAGGTGTAAATGTATGTATTTAACAGTACAAAATAAAATCCGTGTTCGACATTTTCATTGAAATAAGATAATAAATATATCTACAGTTGTAATGATACGTATACAAGGTAAAAGAGAATTCAGCATATCAAAATATATCTAACAAGAATATTTCTCAGACATTTTGTGGAAAATATTTTTCAGGTTAGTTCCCATTACAAAACCTATGTGTTCATATATCACTTTTATATCCGTTAATAAACTTAAGAAACATCCCACATTTTTAATCGCGAATTATTTAATGACCACTATGTCCACCTATGTACATTACAAGACAAATTTTTCGTATTAATAATAATATAATAATAATAATCAACCCATTTGTCATTCCACTGTTGGAATATGGGTGTCCTCTGATATTGAGAGGGTTAAGGCCGTAGTCCGCCACGCTGGCCAAGTGCGGGTTGACGGACTTCACTTTTTCGTATTATTCGGGTTCATTTCGTTGATTTTCATACAAATGCCTTCTCTATACGTTGCATAATTATGTTAAATTTATTTGTAACAACAAACTATAAAGCTATCTTTACGTAAAAATAATTTATTCGTGCTGCCTAATAATTTAAAGTAACGATTCTTAATGAACATGAATGAAAAACATAAACGGGATTCGAAATCGAAATACGAAAACAGATAGAGAATTTTCCACAGAATTTCTATTCGTAACAAAATTGTTATTGCAACCCGAAAGGAACAAAACGCCTCGCTTGAGAACAACTCTGTGCACGTTGGCCAATACATCATTTTGAAATGTTAATAGGTACTTACAATTGTTCTTTGAAATGGCTCGTTATGCGATAAAGATTCAGTGAGGAACAGTGGTGTCACAATATAATGTGTTTATTATTATATCATTTCGCCAGATCCGTCATAGAGTAGGCAGGGCGCACTGAGCGCCGAATATCTTTATTCTTACAGACCTGAATTACTTCTGTTATATTTAACACTGTTTCTATATGCGCACCGATTTCGAACATTGGTGACTTCCTTCAGCGCGTTTTTGACCTATTTTATCAACACTGAAGAGAGAAGAGAGATCAATAGGAGAATCTTATTCTCCCTCCGCACTTGCATCCATCAAAATTCGCTTTGATAAGCAGCTGTCGTGCCCGAAGGGGATGTGCGAACCCCTCGATGTTCATGCAAAGCAAGGAAGGGGAGGTAAAAAGGGATGGAGGGAAGAACCTGTGGGTGATTTGAGCTCGTTATCGATGTTATTATAAAAGCCTAAATGTTACGGTAAGAAGCACTATTGCAGTCGCCTCACATGTATGTGCAAAAGTTTCAAGAACTAACGCCGATGACCATTATTCGT
Source organism: Croniades pieria auraria (assembly GCA_018248815.1). Lineage (NCBI taxonomy): Eukaryota > Metazoa > Arthropoda > Insecta > Lepidoptera > Hesperiidae > Croniades > Croniades pieria. The sequence continues at coordinate 3,251 of DWJK01003858.1, forward strand.
AGCAGCAACATAAAATTAGACACCCTTGATGCCCGTTTGCTATCTTTAACATCAAATGAAATGAAAATGTGAATAAAAATATAAACGTAACATCAGGCCTGTAATCCCCGAAGGGGTAGGCAGAGGAGTGTAATACATTCCCACGTTTCACTAGTTACGTTTAAGTCCCATGGAATAGGTGGTGAGCCTATTGCCATACTCCGGACGCTGATCCAGACTCCGAGTCACTACTAGAAATTCTAAATTAGAAAATTTCCATAGTACCCGAACCGGGATTTGAATCTAGGACCTCCCGTTCGGCAGTCGCGCTTGCAACCACTGGACCAACGAGGCAGTTAAAATAAAAATATAAATTCGATAACGTTGACCAACATATAGGCTTCTACTTAACAGGTAATAAATGTGTTTCCATTTCTAAAGCCGTGTAATTTATCAAACCATTAGCATGATATAATTATAGGTATGTGTTACATTAGTCGTCACCATCAGTACAATAATGGTTCCGTATAATCTCGCCAGGAAATATTTCATTATAACGATGTTAGAGGCACGGCTGAGGCTTTCATAAGGATGTCGCATTGCGTCCAGCTCTCGATTTATCAATGTCACGGTCATCGGCTTCGCTGTCAACTGAATAATAACTGAAAGGTGCGTAGCCTGAGATATATTTGTCGTATTCTCTTTAGTACGTCGCAGCGTTTTCATTGAACGTTTATCTTTGGATGCAATGTTGCAGCTCGAATTGTTGAAGTCGCTTTGCAGGTTCAGATTTTTTGTTAGAGTCATTTGAAGACACTCGTATAGATCGGTGTTATTTCCCGAGGATGCCGAGTGACATTTTTCAGCCGGTTAATTGTGGTAGCGTCGTCCTCGCATGTAAACTCATGTTTTTTGACCGGCCACTGATGGAATCCCGCTGACATTCAAGCACCTGTCATATTCTAGTTTATTCACGTAATGATTGGTTGCATTTTAGTCCCAGGGCTGTGTCCTTAAGCTTCAATAAATCTTTAAACTGTATTGGATATAAAACGCATTTGCTCTTTATTTTTATGAGAAAAACTGCTTATACCGTGTACACATATTACAAGAGTAACATCATATCTATATTTGTTAAATATTTCACCAGTCTTTTGTCATTCTATATTCTTTGAACGCGGATTTTCTCGCAGTATAATAGACATTTTCATAAAAAAAATCATCATTTTACAACAAAGCAGGAAGTTATATTTTCGTTTCCCCTTTATTTATTTCCTTTCCACATATGAAAGAATGAAGAATTAAATTTTAACGTACTAAGAATCTCGCTTACAACATAGAATTGAACGTTTAAGATTTATTATTCAATGAGCTATAAGTGCGGAATAATGAATCTTACTTAGCGCGAACGGAAATATAACTCACACAGATCTTACACTGTAACGTGATGCACTCCCGGACTATTTTATCTGCACTCCGCACATTCCGATGCATTCATTCACCATTTACGCACGTATGCTATGCATGTGCAATAAATAAAAAATAAATATTTAGTAATCATGATGATTTCGCAATTATGTTCAACAGGGTTTAGTCTTGATTGTGTTTGCGTGGCGATTAAATGGGTGACCATTATAGTTATGCTTTTTTGTCAAAATTAATTAGTCAGTCATTATCAAAATACATTTTATCATCCATAATTTCTTACCTGCAACCGCATTACGAAATCACCTCTACTCGTTACCCTGTTAGTAATGATTCTCATTTGTACTATCCCCTTTATTGTCTAACAGAGATAACGAGATCATTACGGTATTATGGCTACTGAAGCAACATATTATGTAGAATTAAAATGATTGAATAACAGTTTTTTTTATGTACTTTTTCATTTCTTGTCCTCTTTTGTACAATATTTTCTTTTGGTCCCCCTAACCAAGCAATAATAAATGCTAGCTAAAGTTTGACTGCCTCGTTGGTCGTGTGTTTGCAAAAGCGACTGCAGAATGGGAGGTCCGGGGTTTAAATCCCGGGTCGGGTACTATGGGAATTTTCTAATTTAGAATGTCTAGTAGTGACTCGGAGTCTGGATCAGTGCCCGGTGTATGGCAATAGACTTACCACCTATTCCATGAGACGTAAACGTAACTTGTGAAACGTGGGAGTGCACTATACTCCTCTGCCTACCTCTTCGGGGATTATAGACGTGATGTTACGTTTTAGCTAAAGTTTCTAAAAAATTGTATGTAATAAAATGCTAAATATTCAACCACGCTAATATTCTCTTACAATATAAAAAAACCTAAGCTTATCAGTTTAAATATACGAGTATACGGGTAAGTTAATCGTATTTCAGTTTAATAAAATAGATAAATTCGTCATATCGAAGGCAGATAAAACTGCATTCCGTTGAGATATACAATCGCCACAGATATTCTTATCGTATCACAATGAAGAGGAAGTAGATATGGAACTTTAATAGACACCTACGACCAAATAGGTCAGATACCCGCTGGTGGGAGAGATAGAAGTTTCTGAAACCGGGGTGCGTGTAAGACGAGGATGGTGCAACTGCCACTTTTTTCTTCTTTCTTTTCTTCCTCGACAAGAAGCAGCACGTAAGGGCTGTAATAATAAATATTTGGCACTCGGTGCTCTCTGCCCACTCCCAAATACATGAAGCTTGATAATATAATTATAAATAGATCATACATACATCAAATGATTTAAAGAGTTCGATAGATTGTAAACGGATTCTCAAATACAATTGTGTTTATCTTTAAATCATAATGTACGTACGTACATAGTTAGCAACATTAAAATGTATGAAAAATTAAAAACACACCCATATTATGTGTATATATTATCTGTATAGAACAACAATAACAGAAAATAAAACAGCTTAAGAACACATTTAATTGGTTTAAAATTGGTATGATATGTGTAATATTTTTAGATATTTACAATTATATTATGGAATGATGATTTTAAGGAGGTAGGACTAGCTGGGAGCAGCTGGATGAGATTAGCTGAGAACCGACTGTTTTGGAGCGATCTAAGACCAGCAGTGAGACAAAGTAGAAGCTAATGTAACCTCCGTAAATGGAAACTCCGTATCAACCCCAATTTCGACTTGTATAGTTATAAGAAAACTTAATATGTCGCTTAGCACGTTTTGATTCTGGGCAGCAAATGTCACTATACGTTGTTTAATCGATTCTGACATAATTTATGGTCATTGCGTGTCTCTGCATTGTTACAGCTTGTTAGCCATTAAGTAACTCAATTTGCTGTTACTCAAATTAATCTTGCCCGATTTTTACATCATGTTACAATTATATATCAATTTACGTAACCGGCTGAGAGTGTGATGCATATTTAAATTTAACACAAACAAAATCGCTTCCTATTCGTGAAACTTACTTAACTATATTCTGCGTGGGTTATGAATATACGTAACCTCATCATAATATTTAATGTATGCCAATCGAATATTCTTATTACCGCTGAATATTTGACGCGTAATTATTCATTTACTCAATGTGACGGCGGGAAGTTGCGTAATTTAAAAAAAGAAGCATATTTTTAAATGTCTATGTGATTCTAAATTTAAAAGTAGCATTCACCTAGTTGTTTTATGCGGAAATTTTGTTATCAACGCTTTATCATATTAAATATCTCAGACAAGACATATAATATTTTATTAATAATTAATTAATTCAATGAAATTGAAAAGCTTCTTAGTATTCAGTCATTGAGGTCAGTCACCCAAAATTCGTCAGTCGGTCATACTTAAAGAGTGCGAATATATTTTTTCTCTGCAATACTCCAAACAGCCAGTCATGCGTAAAACCTCTCTCGCGTTCAGAAGATTTTTTGCTTTGTACTTGACAATAATTATGACCTTCAACTGTACTGTGAACAGACTGATACATTGTAAAACATTTTAATGAGTAAATAGGTAGGTGTACCAGATTCCAACGTATGAAAGCTATTAGATATGTATTAAAAAATTTAATCCAAAATGTCTTGTCAAAAAACTGCCATTAAAATGGCTTATTCTTTTTCGTAAATAAGGTTGTATTTTTTATAGATTTTTATAATATTTTTAATAAGGCGGCTGGTAATGGCTGGATGAGATCTGCGGAGGATCGAGTGTTGTAGCACACCTTGGGAAAGGCCTCTATGTCCAGCAGTGGAACGGAAAAGGCTGACATGATGATGATGATGATGATGATTGTTTTTTATTAATTACTTTATATATTTTGGACGATATCTGATGTTTATCATTTGGTGCTCTTTACCTACTCCATTAGTGGATGATGACGGGCAGATGATGATGATAAAAGAGTATTAAAGCCAAGCTTGGGGAGTATGGTACATACGGAAAAATCCCAACTTCAACACATATGTATTTATCTAGACTTATCCACTATAATATGCTGCTGTTTTCAAATAGGTTCATATATTTTGTCATCGTATGTAATTACACCCACTCCTCTTTAGTCTTTTCATTTGTCTTTCTTTTGCTTACTCACTGAAGTGAGGTGACGTGAGGTGAGACCCATTCGTCTTCGGCTTCTCTATTTTCACGATTTGTGCAATTGGTCAGACATTTATACATGGAGGATATTTATACATATCAGAATCCGAGGTCTTTGGTAGTTGGCAAAAAAATTCTGAATCTTCGGGCCTCTGCAAATATTGGAAATTGTCACAATGTGACCACCATATCCAAGGTAGTCTTCATCACCATTGTGATGTTGTTTCCATGTAAAATCTTATATTTTAAACAATAATAACAGTAATAAATATTCACATGGCCACGTAATCCGAAAGTAGGCTTGAAGAGATCCCGTGTGAAAATAATGAGATGCTAACAACTACATCAAAACATATTACTTTATACCTACTTACGTAACTAGTTTTTTTACACCCACACTTAGAAAAAAATACTTAGGATCCTTATACCAAACTTTTTCTTGGATGGAAGTCCAACTCACGAATAGCGGCCTGTCAGAAAAATTTACTTACCATCAAAACAATCGACCTGTCTACGACAATAGCTATAATTATCTCATAACGAATATTTTTGTGAAGTTCTAGGGAAAACGAAAATCCTAACGAAAAAAATTTAACAAAAATCTTTCACGTGTATGTACATAGACACAAAAACTAAATATTACTTATCTTTGTAAAAAGGTGAAAATGATAATAATATAACTAACATCCCAAAAATTCACGAGACCAATAAAAGCTAGTACTTCATTAACGGAAAACACTACCAATGATTACTAAATACATTTATGGCTGAAGAAATACTGGTAAAGCCATTTGTGGCCAGTTGCCACACGGCATAGGATGTGTGTTGCCGACACCTTTGTTTGGAAACTGATAATAATTTATTGTATGATGATAACGCACTAATTACTCACATATATTATATCGATCAATTTTGTAAGCCGTTACATTTACACGTATGGGCGCAAAACAACCTGTCAAACTCATGTCGTAAAACTATCTTTTTTTTAATTTGTTCAGAGTAGAAAACGAGCAAATAAGAGTTAAAAATATATAGACTATACACAGACATACATATTATATGAGGACGATTAACATTTAATAGTTGAGTTAGTATTAGTTGTATTGTTAATAACGTAAAACGTAACGTCAGGCCTGAAATCCCCGAAGGGGTAGGCAGAGGAGTGTAGTAGTACACTCCCACGTTGCACTAATTACGTTTACGTCCGACGGTGAGCCTATTGCTATATATATACTGGGCACAAATCGGACTCCCAGTCACTACTAAAAATTCTAAATTAAAAAAATCCAATAGTACCCGACCCGGGATTTGAATCCAGGACCTCCCTTTCGGCAGTCCCTTTCGGCAGTCGCGCTTACGACCACTTGACCAACGAGGCAGTCAAATGTATTCTTAAAATCATTTAGTAATAGGATACTAGTAATACATGGATAAAATGTTTACAAACCTAATTGAAATCCAAAATTTGTTACTTAACCCGTTGAACTTAAACATTAATAACGTGTAAATTTTCACCTGCGTAATTGGTGCAAAGTGAGAGTGAATTACACTCAGCCTACCTCTTCGGGGATTATAGGCGTGATGTCAGGTTACGTTCCGTTTTGCTAACTACGGTAATTATCTATTTTTATTCAATAAGACATTTATATTCAAACTGTGCCAAATCGAGTATGTTTCTTGAAAGCGATGTCTAACATCACAAAAACTAATAACAATTAAAGCATGTCGCTATTTTACAAATGCAACGAACATTCGGAACCGCATCTAGAATCATATTCATCGCGGTTTAGCGGCGTCGTGGTTACGGTCGGGGACGATATCGAATACTCTTGTTATATTAATATCGATGTTTAATGTTACAACGGACAGGATCTACTTTTTGACTTTACTTTACTTTACTTAAAAGAAAAACGTTTTAATTGTTTTAGCCCTTCGTTGCGTGTAAGCTTCTTGTTAGTACGCTTGCTTATTTAATTGTCAGTTTTTTTACACTTGTATGTCATTCACATGATTTTTGACCTTGATATTAAACACAGTCTGTGTAGTCATAAATTTCAATGCTATGAAAACTACTAACGTTTAAAATGTACAATAATGTATTCTTAGAAACCATTATTTGAATATGCATACCGCGATGTACGCTAACGACGTAAACACCCAGATATATTGTCTTGCCTGGGAATCGAACCCACGATGACCAGACCAGGGCCAGTTAAAGGCACTGGAAAGGAATTTCACAGTCCAAAAAGAAATAGATACAAGCGAGCGAAACTGGCTTATTTTTAGGACGGTGGAGCAACGACTGTGTCTGGTACTGCAGGTATGAGCGCGCGAGATTTGCGCAAAGCACACCTTAACTTTACCAACGCTTTCTGACCTGTTTAACTATTGGTTGACCATCGCTGGTTGTTCTTATACTCCAGCGTAATGCTGAGCAGGATCCATTTCGTAATGTGTGCGGCTTGCAGTTGTTCCGTGTTAGTTTTTTAAATCTTAGTGTTTGTATAACACGTGATGCACATATTGCAAATAAAAAAGTTGTTTCTTTCAATTTCTTTCATTAAGTGTTCATCATTAGCCTGTCTCAGTAATCTTTTGAACATATACCTCCACAACAGAAGGGCTTTTACCCATAATCTTTACGCTTTAAGCAGCAGTGGAAATTTTTATATTATTGTTACTCCAGATCCCGATGGCTGGGCAGAGAGGACAAATCAATAAAGTTATCGTTAATTCAGCTAAAGTAAAAAAATTCTATGTGTTGTGTACGCATTTTAGCAACAAAATTCGTTAAAAATGTGTGTTCTGTTTGCATTTGTTTTTCGAAAACTCTTGTGTAATTGACACCATAATTATACACTAGAAGGTTAAGTTGAGTTAGTATTAAGTAACACTATATAACGACTTAGTTCGAAACGATTTTGACGTTTAAACATACCAAGACAGCAGTTTAACTTATACTTCACAATGCATACACATAGAGTACAGAAAAGTTGTTCATACATCCCACGCATGTGATTGATAATTTTTTTTTGGAATTTTTCATCTATTTTGCTAGACATTTATATGATTGTAATTTATGTATTACTTGACTAGATGTGTTTATAACTAATCTGGTTATAACACGAAATTTGCAGCATTTTCACATAGATAAATCTATACATCAAATTCATTTATTACATAGTAAACGGTTTAAAACATCTCCACAGACGGCCATCTGACTCCTATTTAGCCAGAGTCTGTGCTGCGCTTAAAATTTATACATATAACCCAGGTCCCTTAAGGCGTAGACAGAGAACACAGAATACCAAATATTATGCTTCGTCTACCATCATTTATTATATATACGAATATATACCTATATACATACATACATATTACATTTGGTTGTTCCGAAGGGCAAGATCTTCCGAAGCGCACGTTACGAACGCATCGCGGGCAGCCACGCCGCCGGCATACTGGAGCGAGGTTACGCTGTCGCAAGCAATCAGCGACCTGCCGCTTTTCACTTACGAATGTTCCATCGTTATTACACACTTTATTCCGCGCGAAGAGTATTTAATGCGTGCACAAAAACTACGCAAAGTGGATGGCGGCAGTTGGATGCGACGAGCTCAAGATCGAGCTCAGTGCCGTGCTATTAGAACGGCCTATGTCCAGTAATGAACGGAAATAGGCTGATAATTATGACGATGACACAAATGCTCATCTCATATACAGGCCTGAATTAAAATAATCGTTTTTTTTTCCATTGTTTCAGCACGCGATATAGTATATTGTGTTGTAATATACGTGTAGGAAACTACGTAAGATCATAAAAATAATTGCGACAATTTTTTGACAGTTGACAGTTGAATAGACGAATGAAAAAGGTGATGGTAGAGTTGGGTTAATTTAGTAATAGACAATGAAGTTATGTGTGTGTGTAATGTATTAAAATATTATTTACGTGGTAAACTTAAAAAAGTATATGTTGATTAACTGCATTTTTAATTGTCTATTGTATATGCCGAAGTGGGAATGCTTTTTTGTATCCCTAACTCTTTAATTCTTGAGCCCGGGTACGCAGTAATGAACTGCTGCTTTACAGAATAATGTCTGCTGAGGAGCTTGGTGCAAAATGTTTAACAAAATCCGTTGCTGCTTTGCACACGCCCTATTTTGGACCGTATAGGTCAGATCAGATCTTGACTGATGGCAGAGACAGGAGTTTGCGAAACCAGCGTGCGTGCACGAAGAGAGTAATTATCTCAGAAGAAGCATGTCAGCGCTTTAAGGATTACAAGAAGTATTAGTACACGGTGCTCTCTGCTTACTCCGTAACGAACTTAGCGTGTGTAAATAATAATCACGTTCCGTTTCACGTTTATAAAATATTCGACAACGAACATACAATAACAGTATGTTAAAATATAGCAAATATTCTATGCGTTACTTACTTTAAGTATAATTGTATGTGTGTAGATATTAATTAACATTAACGAATGTATTACACATTTACATGCAATCCTAAGTTAATTTACTGTGAAATGTAACTAGTCAAAACAAAGTTAAAACAAAAGATGTGAATAAAATGTTTGAAAAATCCTAAAGCGAGATTACGTTACATAGAAACGCGTGGTAAGTTTTGTATTTTCTGTCATTCAAATGTCACATGTACATTTCTATACTGTGATTATAATATATCTACATATATCAAAACGACAAAAATGTCGTCCAATTATATTCTATTATATGCTTTAAAACGTCGTTAAAAACGAAAGAAAATTTTACTATTAAATGTTTCGTGAGTATTTATACACATGATTAAAAATGTACCTACTTAACTCACGTACGTTTCTCCGACAGTCTCCGT
>DWJK01003859.1:0-12618 GCA_018248815.1 Croniades pieria auraria
TTCTCTAACACTCCAGAGAAAACATCCCTTAGCTGGAACACACCAAAAATCTAGTTACAAATAATATTGTTAATATGTCCGTTAATTGGTTTTTTCTTCTTTCAAAAAGCAATGTGACATGTATTTGTAGAAATATTTTGTGGGCCTGTAAGAAATAAAGGCTAATTTTTATTCGAGAAAAAAGGCATACTTCCTACGGGATTCACGTTTAGGATAGCAGCATTGTATTCTTTTGAATTTGGTGTGGAGATAGCTTGACCAGTAAAAAAGCTCACTGGCTGCATAGAATCTTTTTTTAATACGTAGAATACCGAAAAGTTAGTTATTAACTATTTCACGTCTGGGACAAATGATGACGTATACAACAATTTAGGGAGCACACGAACGTGAATAGTGTAATTGTTAAAATTAAAACACTAATTAAGTGCAAATGTACTAAATAACGGGCCATGGCTATTATTTGTGTGGTAAATCTACATATTTTGCGATGTGTCAGTAACTTATTATTAACCTGTCATTATTTGGTTTTACCCTAGTTCATTTATAGACAAGTTAGTCTAAGAGTCAAGTTGAAAACTTGTATTTTGGTGTCTGTCTATCAAACTTCTCAAAGCAGACCACTTCAAAGGAAAGTAGGTAGCTACTTGATGGCCTAAACAAGTGCGGAGGGCGTATCTTAGCAATTGAATTTTGAACTATGGACAATCTTGGTATTTTCTAGATGAGATAATTACTAAACAAGTCATTATATAGTTTCTGATAGCGAAAGTAACTGCGTATAATAGACAGCTAGTTCTACATGAGGATCAGAAAAAAAAACATCCGTTACACACAAAGGAACTAAATAAAACCGCATCCATCAACGCACTATTAAGACCGCATCAACCGATGCGATCTTGGACAAGCCTCAATTTTTTATTTCCTATCGAACAAAGACGTGTTTAAAATCGGATAAATAACGTTGGTCTGTTATTTCACAAGAGCTAACAGACCGAGTGGCGAGCTGAATTTATTATAAGAACAGAATGGTACAAACCGGTCGAAAACTTGATAACTTCCGGAGAGAAAGAAATAAGTCGTAGACGGTATTGTTTTGTTCTTATTTTCGTTGGGTTCACATGATGCTTTTATTCTCTTTGGCCCGACGTCTGCTGGCGCAGTGGTTTCTCTCAAAGCATTATTCTTATTGAAACTAGTTGCCTGTCTAATCCGCCGCTAAGATATATAAGCATCTTTATCCTGTTTTGAAAACGCAACGTGGCGTCGCCTGTTTTTATCGAGTTTTTTTTTCAACTCTGTTTTGTATACCACGTTATAGATACATTTGGCATCTTATGAGAATTTATCAATTATTTTCTGAGGTGTTTTGTTTAATTTTCTTACGATGTTACTTCGGCTTTATTGGTAATTACGTTTTTTTTTTTGCTGTGGTAAATCAGTCTAGATAGGCTGTTAGTTTATGACGTAATGTAAATGTGATTATCTAATAGTATCGCATAATTTATTTTGTCCACGCGAATTACAATAATATCGATTTAAAGGTTCAATAGCTGAAGTGTTTGTTCGTCCATACGCGATAGTAATTTTACTCTGAAACATAGGCTTTTCAGAGACAACAATTGGAAGGTAGATACTTCACTTCATATGAACTTTATGTAGTAGATATTATTATTAAAATGTTAGGCGTGACATTCTATACATTTTAAACTGGAGTATGAACAAAATACCTAGCGCAAATAAGAGTGTACCGTATATGTAGACCTTTTTAAAAATGAAGTTTTCAACTGATAATTATATTTATGTCAATAGGCAGTGAAATTATGCGCTTTTAAATCATCAAAAGTGAGTGAATGGAAACTTGAATCACACAAAATAATTTCAGACATCAAAATATTTTTGGAGAAATTAGTTTAAAATGGAATATTACATTGTGCGGTTTTTGAGCCATAGCGCTTTTTTGGTTACACTTCATTTTAAGTTGAGCGAACGCAGAAATGAATTTATTTACGAGAATATCTTTGAAACAAAAAACTTTGAAACACAATTTTATTTCGGCAGCGTTTTGAATGACTACACTGTTTGCGTCGATATTTTATTCGAATTTTGTTTTATTTTGAAAAATACTGACATTAGTGGTAAAAATTCACATGGAAAATGGAATCCTATGTTGTTCTTGAGCCGCACTTGGTTGCTCTTTTAATCCATCATCATCATCATCATCATGATTACTTCAGTGGTATATAATTCACGGTCAGTTATAGCAAAACTCATATATTTAATTTAATCACGAAGTACATGGCTGTTCGATAACTACTTTATTGGTCATCACCATCAACCTTTTTATCTCTTTGAATAAGTGCTGGCCAAGTACGGCTTAGTGGACCTTGGCAAGAGATTGACAATAATTTTAGTAGTATCTTTAGACTATTCATAAAAGGCCAAATTATCCCGAAGATTCTCGCAGATAACAAAGTTCGATGTCACCAAGACCCAGATACCCATGATAACCGATAACATATTTAACATACACAGAAATTGAACCTCAGACCCCGACTTTAACAATCAGGGGTCACTGGCTAGTCTATGTAAGTATCCAGTGTTAATGCAATCAATATTGTTTCCTGGCGATATATTCTGTAATTTAATATTTGTAGTGGGTAAATAGGCAATAAATTACCGGAGAAATTGTGCAAGAATTCCTTGCCTCCTATTCTCCTATACGCTATGATTTATATGTTCAACGGCTGCGAGTTTGCTAGTAAGGTAAAATTCACTTTATATAAAAATTGTCAGGTGATTTACGCCGTTAACATTATTTGAAAGTGGTTTTGCTCTTTTATCACTTTCGTTCCTGGTTATTGCCGATTTTCCATCATCTCCTCGTTGAGCAACTAGGTACAAGACTTTAGTTTCCATAGTGCTTGAGAAGCACGTTTCGTTTGGTATGGATATTATGCAGGTTTTAATTTTGAGGTTATTTAATCTATTTTGTATTTGTAATAACTGATGTAAGGTTGTTTAGCAATTAATTGTGACACATTGTGTGATATTTTTTGGTAACTAAATAATTTAATAAATTAATAAATCACAACCAATTAAAAAATCACAACTCTTCTGTCATTCCTCTTTTGGCAGAGGTCTCGTATCAGAGTGAAAAAACCTAAGTCATAGCCACGATGGCCAAGCGTGGTTTCGTAAAGTGCATTATGGAGAATTCCATGGTGTATTTCTCCCGATATTTTCCTTTATCGTTGCCGGAAATGATCTTTGATCTTTCAGAGGCACAATTTTGTGCGGTATACAGATATATCTTTTTACATCTATTTGTGGTTATTTATAGACTTTCGATGAATTACATAAATATCTATTTATATTTTCAATTATATTGGTTATTTGGTATATTGTGGGTATGGAAAACAGTTAATCATAATTAATACGTTCCATGATTATATGTATATCGACCTACCCGTAGAGTAAAGTTCCATAAGAACATGTGACCAACACACTTTTTATTTATTTTTTAGACTGTTTAGACCTATATTTTATGGTAGTGAAACAAAATATTAATTTTTTTTTTAAATTTAAATGTTTGTTTCACTACCATAAAATATAGGCCTAAACAGTCTAAAAAATAAATAAAAAGTGTGTTGGTCACATGTTCTTATGGAACTTTATTCTACGGATAGGTCGATATGTACCGGTTTAACTCACGTATTTTATTAGGGATATCTCGACTAGCAATCGGCCTCGCTGTAATTGACGAGAGCTGATGAACCAAGACCTCATACAGGTCCGGAACAAGTCGGGCCATTCCGAAAAACAGATGAGTTAAGTCTGTACATGTATAATCATGTGTATAAACACTCTAATAATATATTTTTATTGCATGTGTTAAGTGAATGTAAACTAGCAAAATATCCAAACAAGCTGTACCATCTCTTACAAATTTCTGACCCAGAATTGAAATATTCGCATACACGAACAAACGATGCTCAGTATAAATATTTTCTTGCTTTCCTCAAAGGTTTCTTTGCATACGGCGAACTGGAAAAGAATACAAGAGACAGCGAGAACATACAAAATTAATTACTGAATGGAGGAAGCACGTCGAGCGCTGTATCCTTTTGTATTTGCCAAACTAACTGGGATACGTCGTTACGTATTCTGCATTTGGGAATATCTCTTTCATCCCGAAACTGGGTGGCACGCAAGGCGCATTAGAATTGGACAGTGCATCGAAATTTACATTTTCGAAACGGATTTCCATTGTTTACGCAGTCGATCCAACTAGCGACAAAAATAAACGAACCGAAGATGGATTTCACACGGAATTTTCAGATAATACTAACGATGAATGAATTATTGAATTTAAACACGAATTCGCTTATTGAGTTTGTTAAGGTTTTCGGGGACGTACGGAGTGGATAAAATGATTATTTTAACTTTTAACGAAAATTCAATGTTGAATATTTTCATTGGCATTATTTTTAATAATGAAACATTTTTGAAAACATGTTTAATATCAGTCGCAAGCACGTGGCTACTTTTGAAAGCTTATATTTGAAATTTTTATACCTAATGTCGAGTATAAGGTAAGTTCTAGAAATTAAGTTAAATAAATCATAACAATCGACCCATTATCATTCCACAGTTGGAATATGGGTCTCCTCTCATATTGAGAGGGTTAAACCCATAGTCTGGCCATAGGTTGGCAGACTTCACACACCTTGGACTTTTTTTATGCATTCTAAAGTGTGCAGGTTTCCTCACGATATTTTCTATCACCGTTAGCAAGTGATATTTAAACTTAAAACGCACTTTTGTAAAGAGGCGCGCGCTATGGATTTGAAGCCAGTACCTCCGGAGCGAAGCCGAATTCTTAACCATTAGGCTATCACTGCTTTATTAGAAAACAAGATAATTAAATTGTAAGCCGGTAAAAGAAACCGGTAAACAAAATTTTGTATCGGCCAATAATGGGAGCGAAAAGCCATTGAAATCGTGGCCGGAAAAATACGAAGCGATCTAACTCACTATCTAAGAATCGTTATCTCTAATCGCTGTCTAATAGCATTCGTATCTGGTGATAGAGATAGTGGCTGGCAGCGTTTGGATGCGAAGGGCTGAAGATCGAGCACAGTGGCGTGCTATTGGACAGGTGTACGTCCAGCAGTGGCTGATAATAATTACGATGATAGGCTGATAATAATTATGATGATGTTAAAGACAATCGTAGGTCACAGAAACTACTTTTTAAAAATGAGATTTTGATTATTTGCTGCCTCTTTAATAAGTAAAGCTTGAAATTGACGAGTGCAAGAGAGTTACAGTGGAATAATTTAGACTTCGTTTTGGCGATTTGTGGAATCGCAGTGGTTGTTTGAAAGTTTGCAAAACTACTAGTTTAGTAATGAATCAGTGGTTTCTCGACCTATTTGGCTCGATCGTGTGAGCCGTTGGGAGCCAAATGCCTTAATGCTTATTATTGAAGCTTTCGATAATCAAAAGCTGACCTCACAATATTTCAGAACCCATTTATTTTGTAATTTGAGGTCATAATGAAGCATCTATTTTCTATTACTTGCTCTTAAGCCATTCCATTTAAGGGTATAATTTTGAATTGTTACTCATTCTCGACAAGTAAAAATGTTAAACACTGAATGTTAATGTGCTTTGTTACCTTTATTGAGGGAAAATAAAGTAAAATACAATATTTAATATGTGTAGAATACTTTCGTTGAAGCTGAAACGATGAATAAGTAGTAACTGCAGGTCCTCATATCCTCTTGTAATGAACATAATGTACTAGGCTTCTTTAGTGCGAAACAGTGGGACACACTGATAGGTAAATCTCGTAAATCTACAAATTCGTAAATTGTGTATTCGTGGTCGTAAAAAATCTAAACTGCCTCTATTATCATATAATAATAAGAAACACACGCTTCACTCTTCATATAAACGATAATAGACATCCAGAATATTAAATAAACAGTCAGACTGGTAACAGATTGAATCTAGATGTAATCCACTTCAGGTGATTGCCTTTAACAATGTAATCCCCACAAAGGAAATTGTGCTATTTGCGTTCGTTATCGGCGAGACAAATTCCGCTTTGATTGGAATATGAAGGGAACATTAGACATGTAACGTTCGTAGCGCGATAGGAAGTGCAATAGACATGCCACCGGTCTTTGTGTGCAACGTAATTAAAGATAATATATTGAATTAAAATTACGTAATAACAAAAAATATGTAGACAATACACAAAAACAAAGCAATGCAGTTCAAAATTTGGTTATAAAAGACGTCAGTGCTGTAACTGCATACAGTAAAAACAACAACAATACGAATGGAAAGAAGAATGGAGAAATGCTATGAGGTTCAAAATTTGCAACACAAATCGCACTGCAGTATCTAGTGCAGAGGTTTTTGTGTGCGGGTTTAAAGAAACACTGATTAGCATATTACACGGACACCCTCTTGACGTGCGACCGGTTGTTATTCCATCAAAACTTACTACCTTAGCCCTAACTTTTATGACACATTACCGATTAAAGCGCACCGTTACGGCCGATTTATCGCCGTATAAAATGTTGTTTCATATCATCATTCAAGATACCAGGACGCTGGGTGTAATGCTTCTCGTCATTACCACTCGATACAACAGGTTTTTTCACATTTTTGTTAGGAAGCACACATTGTGATGCACGTAAACACTTATTCAATACATGTTCGATTGACCGCTTGTAAGGCTTTTTGATTATTTTGTTGTATTTTTATTGTGTGAACGACAAAATGTTGTAACGCGACGCACATGTAACCAGAACGCGCGCGTACGGGCGACTGAAATGTATTACCCCGGGCGAGGGGTTTTGGCCTGGCCGGCGCGGCGCGCGGCGTAGATTTGAACTGCGTTCCTTTACACCCATTTCGATATTGATTGTCATTGCGTTCACTATTTTCGTGTAAAAATATTGTGAATAAATGTAACAATGTCAGTAATCTATTTAGTTCTCTTAACAGTTTTACACTCACTACTTATTTGAACCAGACATAGAAAGGAACGTTTTTAAAAATCGGCAACAGATCTGACATCTCTTTCCCCCAACTGCGGAAAAAGGTGATGGAATGGTGTGTGTTTCAACCCTGTACATACCCTTCTCAACGCAGGGTAACACGTTCCAATTCGACGAGACCTCCAGTTCGTTACAGTGTATCCATTTTCGTGTATTTGTAAGTGCGTGTTGGGAGAGGTGGGGTGTGCCATATTAAAATGGTTCGTCACAATACAAAATGTAGGGCCACGATTTTAGGGCTAACAAATTAGAAAGGGGAGAAAAAACGTCCGAACGCCAGGTTTATTGACATTTCGCTGGGCGATAATTAAGGCTTACGAGGGACTCGAAAGTTATCGGCACACCGTTAAATTTTAAAGGTTGGATTTTCGTTTCAATTAGTTCGTACCAATTGCTTCTCAAATAAGCTCGTAACGAGGTTGTTATTTTTATTGAACTTCGTTTTTAACAAGTATTTAAGAGGGATCTATTGCATTAAATAATACAAAATGATTATTGCCGGTGTCATGAAAAGTCGGAAAACGAAAGCGCGAATAAATGTAAAGTGTGGTACAATCATGTTAGACTACTTGAATAAATATTTTAAGCATTGTGATGATATAGGGTATGGATATACTACAACAATAAATGTACAGTCGGTCATTAGTACAAAAATTAAAAATCTAGGCGTTATTCATATGAACTAAAAGACTAAAAGTTTTTAATTCTTCGCTTATTATTTTTTATTAATTGCAGTGATATATCAAACGAAATAGGTAGGAAAGTGTGGCTAATTATAATTATAAATGAAGAACCTATAAATAAAATAAACGAAATGTACTTATGAGTCCTTGAAAAGTAAGTGAAATTTTGAAACATGAAAAATAAATTTTTAATTTAAATAAATTAAATTGAAGGATAAAAGATCTTCACATCAACATGGACAAGACTTAAAATACTCCTTCACTCGAATAAGGTTATTATCAGGGTATCATAAACACTTCAGAGATTCTTATCACATTGAGGGGTGCTTTAATTTAAGGGTGGATTTATCGTGTCTTTATCACCATTACGGTAACGAAAATGTCTTCGAAGGGGTGTAGTATAAACTGGTTTAGATCGTATGGTGTCTGTTATGTGGTAATATTTAAAAAATATGAAGTATTTTTGTTTTTTACGAAGTATGTGTGCTATCGATATACTAACGCCATCTATTGTACAAGTGAGTAAAAACTACATTTTGACTGACAGTTCCGAAGGGTACATTCACTTGTAAGCCGAAGCTATTGGTTGAGTGTATCAATTTTAGTGCCAACAATTATCTATAGATGTCTCTACTATATTACAACGTAGCATATACTTTTGTTTTTAATGTAGAGTTGATGAATGAGGAGGAAATGTAGAAGAATAAATACTCTACTATTACCCGGCTATGTTCTGTGACAATTCATATACATTTCAATATGCATTGTCTTTATATACGTAAACTGAATAATTAAATTGAGTATATTATTGTTAGAAATAGTAATAATTATAAATCAGTTTATTAAAAAGATACGCTAACTTTCAAAAGACAGATTAACAAGTCTTTCATATAGTTACTAAGGGGTTTTTCTGATAAGCACATTCCATTGGTATTGAAACGTTGCCTATGCAAATGAATTGAATAAACTGACAAAAGTAATAAAATAAAAAACTATGCGCATTGTCACCGAACTATTTTTGAATGTATTTTTTTGTTTCAGGAAGTAATGACACATTGAAGATCAGCGCTGGTCAGGATGTGTTGATATCTATAGCAAAGCTGAATTATTGTTCCTAATAATTAACCGACAAACAGTATTTCTTTTATTTCATTTAAAGTAAATCGAGTATTTTTGAGGCAGGAATCTATTTTATTAATAGCGTAATGAAAACTTTTAAGAGTTCTAAAAATGATTCATCTAGTAAATAAAAAGCTTACATACATCCTTTTTTTATTCATATGTATAAAATGTTTTACATTGTAATAATATCCTTTCTCTTATACCCTAACACTTGTATACAATTCCAATAAACATAATATTACTATACAATTTCTCTAAAACTGACTGGTATATATCCACATGAACTTATGGAATCAAATCCCATACTTCCACCATAAGTAGAATTATTAATTGTATGTTAAGAATTTAAAATATGAAGAAAGATTGCTTGTTTCATTTTGTAGGTTTTAAGCATAACCTATAAAATTGCTCTTATTTATTTCCTTTGCGCAAATTCCAGTTTTCGTTAGACACACAGTAATGACTTTCAACTTCTAATTATTCTGATATCTTTATGACACACAGATATTACTACGGTTTATGAAACACAGATATTACTATGGGTGATTTTTATACCAGTTAGAGCGACAGATAAATTAGTTGGTCATACCTAACGAAATACCGACCTTGCTGAGGTCAAGCACAATCTCAGTACCTTTGCAATATAGAAATCAATGTATCGTAGTATTCGTCATTAAATTTATATTAATAATGGACACTTCACGTGAGGTGCGTGTTCGATTCCGGTAATAACCAATGGATTTTCCACTGTTTTTTCTCCAAATAACGCCAGAATTGTTCACGTGTATTTCGTAATTATATCTTAGAAAGTTTTCAATTATATTTCAGAATACTATAGCATTCATTAAAAATCTATTGGCAATAAAACATACACAGTCACATGAATACGTCGTTAATAACATCGCTTGAAACTTAATAGCAGGCATTATCTTGTCGTTGACAATCTATAAGAATGAATGCTTTCTAATAAATCATTTTCTGACATGTCAAAGGTACGTTTATAGAGATAACCGGTTATCGGTGTAACGAAGTTGGGCTTAAAGTTGAAAAATTCAATGATCAAATGAAAACGTTCGATCACTTTCTAGAAAGTTCTACACATGAAAGCTTACTAGTAATCGGCTTATCCAGAATCAAATGAAAGTGGAATTTGTTTGTATATCAAAACAGATAAAATAGTTCTTTTTCGTATTGTTAGGTTTCGAGCAATATTAAATTTGTTTGGAATGACTACCTTGTTAAAAAAATCGATACTCCAAATGTACTCCTTTATTCTAAAACCACACGAGGAGTATTATGAAGTTACTAAGCGGGTACAAGTACATTTTTACACCACAATAATTTAAAATATTTACATCTAGAACTAACTTAAATTAAATAAAGCTTAATGGACGGAGTAATCTTACAGAATAGGATGGAAGACTTGAGGTAGTTAAAAAATAGAACAGAAAATTTAGCTATATAAACATTCCAAAATAGTTTAGACGCATACATTTTATAGCAGATGAAAAATAACAAAAAATATATTTGCTAAAGGAATTCCACATTGTAAGAAGCATATTCATGTCATTAGGAAAGTCAAGGTTTTACTGAATTAGTACAGGACGTTAAAGTTATCAAAAACTATTTTACAATTCATTGGTGGAGTATCAAAAACTAGAAGTTCCTAAAACTCTAAGTATCGTATTTACAGTATTAACAATATCGACATTGAATTTATATTTAAAACTATTTATAGCCCCGAATGACTCTACAAGTAGAGTTCTCTTTAAAAAAATTGTACATTTTAAAACAACTTCAGTCTATCAAAGCACTGTTTAATAATCGTTCACCTCTATCAGCATTAACCTTCCATGTTTGAAATCCGTCAAATATAGCAACTCCGAAGCTTACTGATTCATATGAAAAACGGAAGCTTTGACCTTTTCAAGGTATCAATTTAAAATCTCTCATTTTCTTTCAAATTTCTTTTATTTTGACAGATGAAACCAATCCACTTTGTTAATTGCTTAAATATATTATTCATCTACAAGTATTAACGTACTTGAAGAGAAATTTAAAACGTGGATATTGTCCTGTTTATTTTTTTAAATATTCTGTTTTTTGTAGCAAAAACCATTTAAGTTCGAATGATTTTTAATTTCAGCTTCTTTGTTTGCATCGCCTACAGAGCCAACTCCCTAGTTTCGTCACCTACATCATTACCATGATCACTAACCTTACTGTTATCGACTGTCCCTTATGATTTACTAAAAGCGTAACAATATCGTAGAAATAAAGAGAAGTGAAGGTTATTGCACTTTTTCTTTATCTGTGACTATATGGCCGTTGGTGTAACCGTTTTTCACGTGACCATTCGTTTCGGTTGTATGGCCAGGAGCGATATGACCGTTTGCTTTGGCGTGACCCATGTCAGTGTATCCGTTGTTATTATTGTTGCAGGTTTCTACGGGTCTTCGAGGTTTGTCCTTTTTGTAGGCTTGCACGTAGAAGTTCATGAAGAGTACTATGAAGATAGCCGAGTGGAGTATCAAGCCTGATGCAATTACTCTGAAAATAAAATTTTGTTCATCGCAATATGTATGGCTACTATTAGACATTTAAGAT
The DNA here is from genome assembly GCA_018248815.1 of Croniades pieria auraria. Classification (NCBI taxonomy): domain Eukaryota; kingdom Metazoa; phylum Arthropoda; class Insecta; order Lepidoptera; family Hesperiidae; genus Croniades; species Croniades pieria. The sequence continues at coordinate 11,489 of DWJK01003859.1, forward strand.
ATAAATAGGGTACATTGTAGTGATCTATGAAAAGGGTACAGAGGTAAGGGTACAGGGGTAAGGCTACAGGGTAGGGTACATTGTAGAAATCCACGAAATATTATTTATACACCAAGAATTCGGATTGTTCCTAGTTAAGTTTGCATGTTGGAACACATTTCGACGGATTACAAAATAGAGGCCCGAGTATAATAAAACTGTAGAAAAATCAGTTGCCCAATAATCTTGGTGAGGTACAATATTGGATCTAATAAAATTCAAAATACAGCTGGCTATTTAAGTTTCAATGAAGACATTACAACATTTGTACATTATCTTCACGATAGTCGAGAACAATGATAATTCCCTCGTAATATTTTACGTAGCGCTCACAACCTTGGTGCGGTTGCAGATGGTAAGCGATGTGCAAAGTTGGGTAATGTCGGTCGTGGTCGGCTGTTTGATGAGTGACCGTTGGTGGAGTTTCACCAGCACTTCCGCACTTCGAAGGGCATATTACGCAATGGGTTCCGATTGCTATCATCGCATTAGAGCTGTTGTAATTTTATTCGTCTTTGTGACATCAGCCTAAATCTATGTAAATTCTCATTCGGGTCGGGTGATGAAAGACCTTTAAAAATTCTTCAGTAGCTGGCAATAAGACAAAGTTTTTTCTGGCAATAGGATTTTTAATTGTATTCTGTTAAAAATTTTACTTACTTTGGGTAACCGCAGTCGTAAATCAGAGCACTTATTGAATGGAAAAGTACCATGAAGAATTGGACCTGGAAAGAAATAATTGATTTTTATTAGTGTTTTTGAAGATGTAACATACTGCTAATCTGATCAATGAACTATACGAGTAGATTCAGATGACGTGACAGAGAGAGAGAGTGAGAGAAAGACAAGCGGTTTGTTTAATAATTTAACAATGTTCGTACATCATGGGGGGTTATGAACAAAAACCTCTCACTAGAGGCGTATGTCCAACAGCGACTCACAGGCTGATGATGATGATAGTTTATTTATCTAATTGCATTGCATTTAGTAACATTATTCATATATAGGTTATAACTAGGTGGAGTGACGATATACGCAAAGTGGCTGGCAGTGGTTGGATGCGAAGAGCAGAAGATCGAGCTCAGTGGCGT
>DWJK01003860.1:0-12618 GCA_018248815.1 Croniades pieria auraria
GTCCCTAAAACAATCCATATGATTGGCAGTGAAGTATTTTCCCACAGAAAGAGTGTGTGCTGCTATTGATAACTGTCCTCAACGTTTAAAGGACTGTATTGCAGCCAATGGAGACCACTTCGAATAGGCTTTATATATTTTTAATGTTTTAATTTAACATATTAAACTAACACACTGTAATAGTAATAAATGCTAATTACAATAAAAAAAAATGTTTTTCTTTGTAATAATATTTATAGTAAGACTAAGTATTTGTCATGCTTTCATGGAATCTATGGAATATCAGTGAGGTGCATTTTACCTCTCTTCACTGCACCATATAGCTTAGCATGCCTCTATTCACAAGGATTTGGTCATGTTGATGACACTGTGATATTGGGTCCCTAGTACTAAGCCGTCAATGGGCAACCAGGATTCAAATTACTCTCAATGAACTAGTACCTAAGTCAATAATTAACTTGCGCAATCGTGTTACTGCCCACAGACGTAACTCTTGAAGAATGTTTGCTTCTTTTGATTCTAAACAACCACTATACAGGCTGTGATATAAAAAAAATGTATAATATGCGCCGGCCAGAATTGGCTCGATAGTTATAAAGATCGGAAAAAAAACATGTCATTCATTGTAGAATCCTATGCATATGACATTTCAGAATTATTTATTTGATGTTAGATGCGGACATGTATACATGGCATTCGCTGTTCACGCTTTAGTTCATAGGGTAACTACTATAATACGTCTCCGTGCGTCCATTTTTCGGAAAATAATAACAAAGTAGTAATAAATATTATACAATAAACTTATGTTGAGATGTTTGAGATCTATGTATAACATCTATTTACATCACTTACTCCAATATATACTTGCTGTTCTCATTTATCAATTGTTGGGACATTTTTACACTCATTTGGATATAATGCAATTGAAAAAATTACTATTTTCCTAAAAACGCTTAGTTGTCAACTGAGTACGAAACGTCAAAACACCCGTTCGCACTTCGCATCTAGATGCGATGCTACTAGTGGTACACTTTGTTGCAACGATTACGAATAGCAAAGTATGCAATTATCATAATATATTTGTTTATTCTGTTAGTGTTACATGTAACAATATATCTATCTATTTATATTTCAATTACATAGTTACACATACAAATAACGTCAACCGTCGACCTTACTGAATATATGTATGTCAATTGTTAATCTTCGAATTGTTTTATACATTATAATTAGTAGTTTATTTACATCAGGGTTACTATAGCATCTTCATAATTATTGTTCATCAGAGTTGCAAAACAAAAATTGTCACAGCCCACATTATTTGTATATTACTTTTATAAAGAACAAGAATTACGAACAGTAGTCCACGGCCCAATAATACGATAAAATTGGAGTACACATAGCATTTAAAATAATGTGACTGTTATTAATTTCATACTCGTAATCAATACTTCACTTTAAAGGACTAGAAAACAATGTTCTTAAATCGGCTTTGAAAGAGATAAATTATTAATTTTAAGAAATAAGCTCGAGAATAAAATTCATGAGCTATGAATCCTTTTATCAATCAAATGGTTATTTGGGGATCTCCTCTCTACATGAAAAGAATTGAGGCCATGGTTTATCATGTTAGTCAAGTGCAGATTACACACGCTTTAGAGAACATTATCTTAATAAAATAGAAAACGAGCGGGTATTCATCAGAAGCAGCCGATGCCGTTGATGAGCCTACAACCTTTAAATAAGACTGCAAGAGGATCAGTGTCAATAAGTTGTTAGTTACACGTTTGGTAATATAATTTATTATTATTATCCCTTGATAGGATACCAAGAATAGTAAATTTCAAAAAACTTATTAATACTTTATTTGTATTTGCAACAATATTTCCCTAGCTATTATTAGGATTGAGCTAAATCTAATGTTAATAGCAATATAATGGAAAACGACTTAAGAATAAATATCTACGAAATATATACACAATATATAGTTTTGTTTTCATAAAAATTATATGAAAATTTAATGTATCTTTTTGAGGATAAGCGTTTTCTTCATTTAGAGTTATTTTCGGCAGCTAATTCCGACTTTATTTTGACTCAGCATTGTTGTGTGCCTACTGCCACAACCTGAATATGTCTGCGGGTGCAACTAAGCGGTCTTACGAACTGTTAATATTAGCCCAAGAGTCAGTGGCTGGCTACCCAAAAGTAAATTATAAAACTTGAAATCTTGACCAGTGAGTCTCTCATACCCGACACCTCATAAGCCAGGGTCTTCCTAAGTCCGCCGAAGTACTTGATGTAGTCATGTGTGCCAGCTATGAAATTTTACCAACTTTAAAAGTATTTTATAAAGGCTGCCGTTTGAAAAATGGCGGACGGATGGTCATGGCGGACGCTATATTTTAATAGTCAAAAATTAGAGAATTTTAAAAGCATTTACTTATATTTCCTTTTTATATAAGCATGTTGTTCAATAGAATATTATAAGACTGTATTCATCTCGAGAAACGTTTTTGGCACACAACAAAAACTTCTATTTACTTAGCAAAGGACACTTTTTTAATTTTAAAAATTCTTTAAAGTTAAGTTCTTGTGCACACTCCAACCAGATCACGGAAGTCAATCGTGAAGACTCTTATTTAATCAGCAAATTGTAACGCCCTACCATAAGGATTTTCTGACCTATTTATGTATTTCTGATACAATAGTCCATGCAATGCTGGTATGCGTAAAAAGGTGGCATGTGGCTAACATTTTGGGGTATACGAAGAAGCTTCCACAGACCGTGTACTTGCCACTGAATGGGCGAGGCATTTTGAATAATCAGCTATACTAATTGTCTAAATCCTTAATTCGGATGGCCAGATCTTCAAGATGGCAAACAAAAACGGTCACTGTCAACACACTAAGAAGAAGTTGCTTAGAGCAGAAAGAAACTTACAAATAGCATATTTTGTACGTCCGTACAGGCGTAAGTGGGCCGGTAATGTTTAGTAGACAGTTATTCACGTACAGACAATAATAGTAGACAATATGTAGGCTACAAGCGAACAAGGCTAAGTATCACAATGACTGATACCGTTATCGAGCAAATTTACGCTGGCCGAGCTTATAAACTTTACATGACCGGCATGAAGTAAGTTATCGTTGACGCGCTAATTGTACACGCTCAATTCTTTTATCAGGGCTCGCGGCCATTTCTTGTGATAAGATTACGCGAGTCATATGGAGTGCTCGAGCGCCATCTTGAATTCGTTTCTGGTTGTAAATATTCTTTCGAATACAGAAAAATTCAGTGTCTAATATTAATTAAACAAAAGTGATGGTGTGCTTCGGTGTCCATGAGGTTCTGTATCGATATGAGAGATACCCGTTCGGTCGCAGTCATGCACAATATTAGGCCTTTGGAGTTCATCCCGCACAGGAACAGATCGTCGTCCTGGTCATCCTGGAGGCGGCAAAACGAACTGGCGAGCCGCGAGCCGCGACTATCACTACAATATCAGGTGGGTACTCACCTTACCATGAAGCACCGCCGCTCATTGTCGGACTTATCGGTTTTATACTGAAGTGGGCATGCACTTATTGTGGTTCCGGTGTATCAGTGTACGTTTGTGTATATATATGTACGTGCATAAAATGTGAACAAGAAAATAGGCTAGAATGGAGACTTAAGAACCATAGACATAAAAACGTAATATCACGTCTGTAATCCCCGAATGGGTAGGCAGAAGAGTGTAGTACACCCACACGTTTCACCAGTTATGTTTAAGTCCCATGGAATAGGTGGTGAGACTATTGCCACACACCGGGCACCGATCCAGATTCTGAGCCACTACTAGAAAGTCTAAATTAGAAAAATCTAAGAGTAACCGACCTGGGATTTAAACTCACGACCTCCCGTTGGGCGGTCGCGCTTAAAACTACTCGATCAACGAGGCAGTCGTATAACAATAGACATATTTTGGAAATAATGTTTGATCGAAAAATCAATGAAAATGATAACAAGCAATAAATTTGTATGTAGTATGAGTACTGGCAGTTGGATCCTGACAGCGGGTACCTGTAGCGTTGTCATGAACTCCTGGCATTGAGCTGTGAAGATTTAGATCATGGTCACCGTCCTGTCAATATTTGTTTCCAAAAGTAGATTACTCCTTCTTATCTCCGTTTAGAATGTTTCTAGCCAATGTCAAACCTTACAATCAAACTAAATTAGTTTCAGACACCTACATTCCTATCTCAGTTCCGTCACCATTTCCGGATCTTATTGGCGGTAAAAATGTTTTTATCGGAATATATTTTCGGGTTAAACGTTTACCTAGATAGGAATAAAATTTCCAACAACGTATTTTGTGAACGCACTGTTTCATTTGACCAAAATACAAGCTGTTACAAAGTACGTAGGACTTGCTACTTTATGTATTCGTCGCTAAGAAATGTTAATCGACATTCCTTCTAAGAAGTTAAGTAATGAATAGAACCTTTACCCGCTGGGTCGTACAGTCCCAAAAACATCCATATGTAAATCTCAAAACGTTGTTACGAGTACTAATAGAAAGTACATTGTTACCTGAGACACTGTCACTCCATACCACCCACTAAACCCCCCATTAGTTGACCTCGCTCGCGGGTACTCCGACAGTGTAGTGCTACTGTAACAGTATAATACTACATGTATAGACACTATATTTTAAATATTCAATCGGTTACTTAAATCAAAAGTTTAAGATTTATGTTTTCCAAATAACAGAAGGTTAGTTGTGTCTCAGGTGGCGTCAAAATCGCTGCTGCTAAATGTTGTGGTATAACAAAATATAAAGAAATCATGATATGCGTACACATGCGTACATATGTATTGTCATGTGTACATATGTATATACGTATTGGTTTGGCAGTCTCTGCATACCCATAAGGGTATGCAGAGACTGCCGATTTCCACCAGCTGCAATAGCACCAAATTTCTTCCGTTAATTCTAGATTCTTTGGCCTGGTCTTTTTAGGACATCTTCGATTTGATCGAAGTACAACAACCTGTATAAGGGTACAAGTACTAGTGATTTCAAGGACGGTTGAGCTAACTTTGAGAACACAGGGTTTCGACTGATGTCATTTAAAATTTTATTTACACATTGGAGCTCAAGAACTATTGGATATTTGGTAACGAGGACTAATTGAGAATGATAATCGATAGCTCCTATAATACAAAAAGGATGCTTGAACCAGATGTGTATCATCTTCTTAAATCAGTACAACCAAACTAAATCATATGAGCTTTATGTTATAATGTTAAATAATCAAAGAATGGAAACTGTATGATAAATAATATCTATATAGTGCAGCACCACACAATTGTTACTCTTTTAAATAAAGAGCTATAAATGCAAATAAATGATTATTACCATACAAGTACCGTCGTGGGTTTAACTCCCAGGTTTTCAACATTTGTTACTGTATAATGACCGGTATGACGATGTTAATTAGTAAGGCTTAGTGAAATCATAAATAATAGGTAATGTAAATTAATAATAAATCCTTTTCGATATGTGTGTTAGACTATTTTACGAAAGGCATATTTTTAAATTCAGTTGTTACACTTAATTTTAAGGTGAATTCAAAATCCCCTGCTCTGTTGTTCTGAAACTGTTAAACTGCACAGAATACATAATATAATGAACCTAATAATATATCTGTTTTTATTGTCAAAAACGAAATAATTTGTGCTAAAGAAACCTAGCGGGCATGTTCCATTCGCAAAAAACATCTTAGTAGAAGATTCCACCTAGGATGGACTTTCATCGATGTCTTGACCGATTTTATTCAGGCAACCCTGTACCATCGGATTTGTAATTTTTTTTTTTTCATTTTTATTATACGTGGTTAACACATGGGTGTAGGTATACAGTACCAATTTACCTGTTCATACCTGGCAAACTTGTAACAGGGAGCAGAAAAAGATAGGCAACCCAACGGTGGCTTCTTCGTTATACCTCAGACTTTCAATTCCTATTGATTTCCTTTTGTTAACAGATGAGTGAAGAAGTGAATAAAACGTTAATTACATATATTTTAATCAGAGGTAGCCTTGACCTAATTTCTTTAGGCAACCCATTTACAATGTGATTGTTAATATATTACTATTGCTAAAAAAATATATTTTATTTGGTTAACATCATAGGTGGAATGTTCGACTATCTGAAGCTCTGTATAGAGACATATGAACTTAAAATATTTACCGGACGGCTACAATCAGTTTGTATTGACATAAATATTTTTTTTATTATTCTGTTCGAGTGTTCGAGCAGCTGTATTCAGAGTTACGTATAATTTAGCCAACCTTTTACCGCAACACACTTGTAACGGTCACACTCAGTATTCCGATCTAACTGCTGCTAATTCCGGATTCAATTCAATATTGCCTGTAAATTATATGTCAAACATGGATTAATATTTACTATTAGATTGATACATTAAAATACTTTAAGAACTTTTGTTTGAAGAAGAAATTATTCATCTGTGATAAACATAGTTGTAATATCAAAATATATTGTTCAAATTTTGTTAAGAAATAGATAAAAACGTAACATAACTCGTGTAAGCCATGGAAGGTTAGGCAGAGAAATATAGTATATTCTCACGTTTCACCAGTTAACTTAACGTCCACTACGGAATAGGTAGCGAGTCTATTGCCCTACGCCGGACATATTTCCAGAATCCGAGCAACTACTAAAAATATCTACTAGAAAATCTAAGTTAGAATAATCCAATAGTACCCGATCTAAGGTTCGAACCTAAGATCTCTCGACTAGCAGGGGGCCTTGCAACCATTCGACCAACGAACCAGTCATTAGTTAAACTGATAATATAAACTATTTTCTCATGTTATAAAAAATATTATAATTTTGAGATAAAAAACTAAAATATGAAATAGATGTGAATTAGGAATTTAGATTTTTGATGCATTTAGAGAAAATGAAGTTACCGCAGGAGTAAATATATATTATACTTAAAATGGCTTTTGAGTAGTAACGTATATAATGCGTAAAACAGAAAGTAATGCGTAAAAAAGTTTTAATGACATCTGTCAAACCAAAATGTCAATCTGCAGTCAATGTGTCACTTGTTCTGTCACACAGTGCAGTGGCTAGTTCAATGATATTTTAGTTTTTTTTATTTGTGTGTTTCTTCAATTGTAGTTTTTAGACCAGTTTTGGTGTGTAGATTTTTAGTCATACAACTTTATAGGCAAACGGTTCTAATGTGGACTAAGTGTTGTGTCGGTAACGTAGTAGAATATCGCATAGCAAACGTGTCAATATAAGTTATTCCTACTGATGGACCAAAAAAAGAAACGCCAATTGTTTGTTATTGCGTTTAAATATTAGTGTGATTTCTCATGGGTGATGGCTTGGCAGTCGGATTCACGTGTGAGTTGACTTAGATATTAAATTAAAAAAATAATAATGAACGCGACCAGTGTTGACTGCATAACGTAAACATGTCCTTGTGATTGATTTAACATTTAAATGTTCTGTATTTGAATAGGCAAGCATCGATATGAATAAATTTCGCACTTCCGTATAGATAATTTTGATGTCTCATATTAAAATACATCTGACTATTTTCTGGTGTATAACAAACTGATGGTCTTCCTTACCAAAACAGGTTAACATAGATCTTTTATGCTCAGTATCGTATTGGATTAGAGACACTGGTTAAGGTTGATACAGGGTAGTTTGCTGTCCATTGGGAAGGTTGTAATAAAGAGCTTCAAAGATAGTTTAAACAAAGACATGATTGATCCTAATAGACTTTTTTTAATAATTTTAACTGCTTTTTAGTTCTTTTGAAATCGGATATTTTTTTAAATATTCTGGAGCCTTGAGCTATATTTAGCTGTGATTGCCATGACTTAGATGACATTGTTAGATGTCAGATGTGTATGGTAGCCTTGTGCCATCATGTCTCCTGTCTCCTCTCCAAATTATCAACATGCCATATCAAGTTAACAATTGTAATATATACAGATAGTTCTTAAAGCTGCCACATATTATAGACAACCAGCTGATAACATGTAGTTGGTGCTAGCTGCTTGTTGCTACCCCAGCTTACATAACTTGTAACTAACATATGAAGCAGGCTGGACCCTCATACATTACTAATTTCTAATTATACACCAAGAAGGCAGCACATGTGGTAACTATGCTATGCTACCCCACAACATAGTACCATCTTAAATCAGAACTACAAATAAAACATGGCTACTCAGTGGCAGGATACAGTGGTGTTGGTTTTTTGACAGTTTAGTTATATGTATTGTAATTTGATAGTTTAGCATTTGACTGTCTCATTGGTTAAGTGATTACAAGTGCAACCCACTTACAAGGTCTTGGGTTTGATCCCCGGGTTGGGTAATATTGCATTTGTCTATCTTGAAATTTCTAATAGTGGCCTGGAGTCTGGATTTGTGCCCAGTGAATGACAATAGACTCACCATTTATTCCATAGATGAATTAATCCATTACTGGCCAATCAAGTGAGTATTACTACTCTCCTCTGCCTACCTCTTAAGGGATTACAGGTGTGGTGTTACTTGTTATTATATTTTTAAACATAATAGTTCTTGCGTGCTTTATGGCAATAGGCTCACCACCATTTCCATGGGATGTTAATGTAACTGGTGAAACATCGGAATGCACTACACTTCTCTGCATACCCCTTCGGGGATTACAGGTGTGATGTTACATTAGTTTTTTCTGTTTTTGGAGAATATGAGTAAAACAGTTAAAGGAAGATGGCCCTGTATGAACTACAGTCTTGTGTTTTGGAAAATGCTGGACACCTCATCACAGCCACAGTCACAGAGTTACTATTTATTTATTTATTTAATGAATTAGGTACACAAACAAACTTTACTATTACTGATGCAGCATTAAAGTAGCAGCACAATGCATTGCAACAGATTCCACCCTTGGTCTGGTGAATGAGCAGGAAGACATGGAAGTGACATGTGTAGGTGTCAGTGACTGGAACAGAAATATTGCTTCAGCATTGAAAAGTGTTAAGTAAGAGCACAATGGCTGACTAAGCAAATTCTACAATGAACTTGAAGGCCATGCAGATTTAAGGTGAACATTCTTATTACAAAATCAGAAACATAATGAGAACATCTACCATGTAAGCCATTGAGGACTGTAGGGACATGTTAGTAGAACACTTGGCTATGTCTAAAGTTTGAAGGAGCTGTTTTAGCCAATATTTGAAAATCTTTATTACATAACATCAAATTTGTATTTCTCCAAAAGAGTAGGCAGAGGGATATAATACTCTCAGATATCACCAGTTATGTTAAAGATTATGTATATATACATACAGCAGTGTATATACACATACAAAGGGCAGTGATAGCCTAGTGGTTAAGAAATTAGCCTCTCACTCCGGGGGTGCTGGGTTCAAATCCATGGCGCGCACCTCTTTGCAAAAGTGCATTTTAAATTCAAATATCACTTGCTAACGGTGGAGGAAAACATTGTGAGGAAACCTGCATGCCTTAGAATTTATAAAAAAAAAAAATTCTAAGGTGTGTGAAGTCCGCCAACTCGCACTTGGCCAGCGTGGCGGACTACTGCCTTAACCCTCTCAATATGGGAGGAGCCTCATATTCCAACAGTGGAATGATAATGGGTATTTTTTTTTTTTAAAGTTATACAAAATACTAAATTGTTTTTGTAATGTTTTCTTAGTATTTAGGCAAATGAAAAAATACGTGGTATATGGTAACACAGAGCCTGGCATATACTGATATTTCTTTTAGAGTTGTAGTCTATTTTCATTTCCATGGACACGGGTCTCCTCTCAGAATGAGTGTGTTTTACACAGTAATATTTGTTTGAATAAGTTTCCATAAATACATATATTCAATATACATAACTCTCTCTGACTCTTTGAGAACCGCTTCATATTAGTTATGTATGTATGTACATAGGTAGAATAAATATCATTAATGCGAAGGTACAAAATTCAGGTAACTTTCATATATGAATATAAAACCGACTTCGGAGTTTATTTTTAGTTTAATTAAAATGTGGAATCCATTAAATGAAATGCATTAGTGAATAATATGACGATGTCTGAATAAGTTCAGTGAAACATAAATTTAATTTAATATCCAAATGAAGAGGTTTGCACCGCACGTAATGTCAAATGATCAAAATGAATATTAACATATGTATATTTTAATTTACTATATGAATATTTGTCTATACGAAAAAGCAAGGCAGATCAGCAAGGATATAGAGATATCTGGCATTCCGTGCTCTTTGCCTACCCTGGAATTGAAATAGCGTCAAAATATGTATGCATGAATATTTATCGTATACGCGATTATGAACTTAAAATTATTCATTTATGATTACTGATTTGGATTTAAATTCCGAAAAGAGGCCTAGGTCCAACAGTGCAACGATGAATGGGTTGATGATAACATTTTTCTCTTAGTACAGGGCATTAAAAATACTGTCAAATTAAAATAACAAAAATGTGCCAGTAAAAATAAAAACGTAACATCACACTTGTAATACCCGAAAGGGTAGACAGAGGAGTGTAGTAACTCCCACGTTTTGTACTTACTTTTACGTCCCACTATAGAATATGCGATGAGCCCTTTTGGTGTCCCAGTAGTATAATTAAAGTAAAATGCCAACTCAGTTGTTATTATATATCCATAACGCTTTTAATTTTCCAGTAGTTACGAGTTGGTTCTTACAATCGGGAGTCCTGACGCTCTCACGTTGTTACAATAGATATCCAAAGAAAGAAACATTGGGACCAGTCAAAACCGCTCTATCGGTCGAAGTTTAGCGATGCCTAACTATGAAATCCGGGATTTAATGTTTCTAGTGGTTTTCGGAGGACGGATATGATTTTGAAATTAAGCTACTAGCAATCACCAATCGAAGATACGACCGTACCCAAAACTTGACTTTTCTGCTAGATTGCAATCTGCTACTATCTAAGCACTTCTAGTGCATAGAGTAAGTATAATTTTCTCACTAAGTTGAACTCTTAAGTTTCAAGATCTCTGCAAATTCTCTGCGGAAATCTATTGTTAATAAGCTAAGCTGACACTACTTAGCAATAATCTTCGATTAGGTCGTATTATAACGAATTCCTTCGTGAAGTATTTACCATCTACCCTCCGAAAAGAGGTACTTGTTTATGCAAAAAACATAAAGTACCCATAACTGGCTTACCCACTCCTACCGATCCTTGTATCGCCGTGATATGGAGCATCATCAGGATTATAACCCTTAGGACATTTTTCTGCTATAGGAAAATATCGGAATATACTAATGCCCTAACTTTCAAGGGTAATGATATAACTAGTATAGAATTTTTATGTACTAAGTCTCGGTAACCGTTCAAAGAAGATTTGGGTAGCAAACAATACAAATATTATTACCAAAATTAAGGGGTCGAGAGGATTATTAAACTAAACAAGAATCGTAATGATACCGAGAAATGTTCAAAAGTAAGTTCTGGTTCGGTAAGTTCTGGATATTCTGGTTCGAGCCAATGAGTTTCAATGCTATTTGAACTTTAAAACTGCATGTAAGTGCTGCATATTTTTTAATTGTTTTCTTGTCTCATTTATTATGAGATTTTTATTTTCATGATTATGTATGTACTGGATAAACTCACGTATGTTTCTCAGGGTGGCCCAACTAGTATCGAACCTATACGAGGATTAACAAACATCTATTAAATCCTAACGCTTCTTAAAATGACGTATTCCTGCAGTCCTGTGATAACTGGACTGGCTGCCACTAACAGTTTTATATAGACCTGTACCTGTACCACTATAGACCTGTTTGAGATAAGTAGCAGATGTCCAAAGACGACGGCAGTCATTGGTGACAGCTGCCTATTCTATTCCTACCCCCTCACTTAATATTGTCTGGAACTAATCAATCTTATTGTGCACGATGTTAAACATTTAGAGAACAACTTTAAATTCTAGTTACAAAATTTAACCTCGCTTTATTATTGTGTCCAAATGCGACATTACTTTTGATTAGTCACAAGGTAGTCACTTTATTGTCCTCTAAGTAATAAAGCAGCTTGCATCAAAACAAAGTAGAATGGCTCTCGCTTTTTATTTCCATGAACTCCGACTCAGTGAGAACGTCATAAAAACTTTAGGATGGCGCTTCGTTTAAATCCCTAATACCTTTTAACTTGTACTCTTGGACCAAGCATTGTTCTTTTGAAGCTGCTGATGTACTGCAAAGGAACCTACTGGAACGCCTTTAATAAAGTTCGGTTTTTCAATTACGTGTCTTTTAGGGTCTGTATTGCAATTGTGTTTGGATATTTAAGTAGAATTTGCAGTTGTGTTTTAAATACGAGATTGTTAGCTGATTTGATGGTTTTTCGAATCGCTTATTGTCCATTTTTTATTTTAATATTTTATGAACTTATTCTTGACAACATATGTATCATCATCATCATTATCAGCCTATTTCCGTCCACTGCTGGACATAGGCCTCTCTAATAGCACGCCATTGAGCTCGATGCTCGGCTCCTCGCATCCAACTGCTGCCAGCCACTTTGCGTATA
>DWJK01003861.1:0-12617 GCA_018248815.1 Croniades pieria auraria
CAACCAGCTTTGGTCAATCGTTCGGCTCCACTGCTCCTGCACGACAACGCGCGACCTCATACTGCACAGCAGACGGTCTCCAAGCTACAAGAGCTGGGGTTGGAAGTTCTCCGTCATCCGCCGTACTCACCAGACCTTGCGCCTACAGACTTCTACTTTTTCCAGAATTTGGATAACTTCTTGGCGGGAAAAAAATTCAATACCCGAGAGGCAGTACAAAATGCCTTTGAAGAATTTGTTGCCTCCCGTCCAGCTGATTTTTTCAAGAAGGGCATCAATAAGCTACCAATGCGTTGGCAAAGATGCATTGATTGCATGGGTGATTACTTTGATTAATAGAAATAAAAAATATAGAAAAAAAAATACGCTTCATTTATTTCATGAAAAACGGCAATTTCATAGGTAAAGACCTATTATAAAACCATACATCATTGGTAGGAAAGGAAATAAAACAGAGGTAATTTAATTCATAATGGAATAAACCCAGGAGTATTTTACTCCTTCGTCAGTAAATGATAATGAACGAAAAATAAATCAACAATCTGATGCTGACTCAGGTACAAAACATATGAAGTTTTGCTTTATTTGGTTTTGATTGTTTTTCTATTAATTGAAAGTAATTAACAAGAGTACGACTATAGCAGATACAAATATGTTAAAAATGTCAAAGTAGTTTTACTTCTATTGTGCTCAAAGGTTACATGCAGTCATTTTATTTTCTTGGCTTACGTTTGTGATTATTGCACTATATAGGAAAAAGCAGTCTGTTGCTTTTTGTGTTTCTGATATCTGAGCGTGAGTCATGTTTACTCATGTGGGTAACACAGCATGCAAGCATCGCAGGCAAGGAGTGTTAATCAGTTCAAAGTATGTAATTCAAAAGTAAACATATATAATGATATTGTATTGGGGACAGTTGGAGGGTAGTTCGGACATCTGCACGGCTTGTTGTGTCTTTTTTGATTATAGTGGATTTTTACTTATTATTTATTTATTTATTTATTTATTCAACGACGCTCCAACAGCATAACATACAATACATTTATATTAAACCATTTACAAACTTAATGGGGCATGTACATATGCCACTTAGAGGAGCGTACATTTTCCAGTAGAACGCGTTACAGTACGTTTCGAAATAATATTTTAAATTTTCTTATACAAAACTTCGCCCAGTGGTACCTATCGCTAGAACAGTTTACAAGGAAACTAATTTATATTTGTACTAATTTATACATTATTATCATTTTTTGCCTTAATTTCCATTGTACCTGGACAGTCAAGTGGTGTAGTTTGTCGGAAATTGTGGAACAAAATTAAAACAGTGTATGTGAAAGTTTCGTGTTAAACATCGTAACCGGGCATCAGCTGCTCGTACAGTTAGCTGATTGTTATCACAATAATTATAAAGTAAGCACACAGTGTACAAATTTGATTGTGCAGCAAATTCAAATTCAAATTCTTTTATTCATTATAAGGTATATACATACACTCAATGAAGGTCATGTCTAGTCACTGTACAAATAATAAACTAAGGTCCAGGCGAGTTAATCTATTAAAATAATACGACTTGAATGTCATCTTAAAAACAATATTTACATACTTTACGCACAACTTAAGCCTACATACAGTGACATCTATTGGCATAGTTTAAAAACATTAGTACTACATTAATTATGGCTAATAAATGCAGCGCCTGCGGAAGATTCGCCTCTAATGATATTGCGCAATGCTCGGAAAGTTCACATGTTTACCATCGGCAATGCGCAAATATTAGCAACGATGCGCGAATAACAAATAAGTGGCAATGTTGGGAATGTAAATCCAGGGGGTCGTGCGCAAGACATGTAGGTGCAACGCCTATGTCGAGCGGCTCCGGTGGCACAGATACTGAGAGCGGAGACGGGTTAAGCGAATCTGTCAATGGAGGGCACTGAGAATATTGATGTGGCGAGGGAAATCAAATTAATACGCGCACAGCTTGCCACTATTGTTCGAGAGTTTACATCTTTACGTCATGACATGAATACAGTTACTTCCGATGTCAAGTAATTAAATCATGATGTTGTCAGCGCGGTGTGTGCGGGAGTATACCGCAACGAAACTCTAGGCGCTGACATGTCGCGTCCTCGCCTACTTGTTGTTCGTCTCGCTCGGCGCGCCGTTCGAGATCAACTGATGCGGTCGGCGCGAGTGTGTCGGGGGGCCGATACGGCCGGGCTGAATCTCGGCGCGGGAGATCCGCGGCTTTTTATAACTGTTGTTTTATAAAGCACGGGAAGAAAGACGACGCAAGGGGTGGTGGTATGTTTGGACACGCAATGGCAATATCTTCGTCCGTCGTGACTCGGATAGTTTTCGTTACCGCGTTCGTTCAGAGCAGGAGCTTGATAAAATTTTTGGGAATTGATTTGTTGGATTTTTATTTGTAAAAATATTACGCAGCTTTTGTTCTCATGCAGTATTTGTAACATATATTTTAATTATTGTCGATTATGTTCAATATTTGTGCAGCCAGTAAAACAGCGTTCAAATTGTATATTGCGATACATAGGCTACCATTTTTACTTTTGTACTTTAAGAAAACCCGAATAGTTATTTCTTTATTTTGCCTGTTGTAAGGTCTATCTCATTATTATTTATTGCGGTGCCTCATATAAAAGCATAAGTTTAGGTAGATTGTGTTTATGTAACGATCTGTACTGCAAGGTAACGAAACTCTATATTTTATTTAATTATGCAAATTACATGTATACGATGTTTTCTTGCATCCAGCTTTATTTTATCATAGAACGAGCTGATAAGCTGATGCCTGATACCATGTGATGTATTTTGCAACACAGATAAACATAATTATATTAAATTCACTTATTATTTACAGTCAATTATCTACAGAATTCCAGCTAGATTTCAGTTTCTATAGTTAGCAATGTATGAACAAATATTACTTCACGCATTGTACAAGGAAATATGTGTTGCAGCGCAATACTTGTACTAAAAAGCAGCCTCTTTTTTTCGATATGCACAGCTCTTCGTAAATATGTACCTAGCGTGATATGCACATTAATACTATATTCAAGTCTAACACATTTATGTCTATTAAAAAGAGTAGTTGTGATAATAAGAGTGTTCGGTACATGGAGCTTTTGGTATGATATGCTATTATTTAGGTTCTATATTCTTAATCTCCTTATAAATGATTAACTCCAATAAAATGCGAATTAGATTACTAAATCCTGGCTCCTTAGGTACCAAACACGAGGAGTTCGTAGTATCCATAGCGCGTCACTCGGTGGATGTAATGGCTATCAATGAAACATGGCTTCGAAATGGGGAAGAGGGCTGTGTACCTTCTGTCCCGGGATGCCGTCTACGCCACATTCCTCGTCCGGCTGACGTGCGCTCCCGGGGGGGAGGAGTTGGGTTCTATTTGAAACAAGGTTTGGTAGTAAAGCTCCTACAGCATCCGGTTTGTCCCATGGTGGAGCAAATGTGGCTTACCGCGAAAGTTCATAATAAATCCATAGTCAGTGGTACAGCTTATCGACCGCCGTGGCTAAATGTTTCACTGTTCTTAGATGCGTTATCCAACTAAATAAATAGTTTTCCGCAGTATGACCAAAGTGTTCTGTTGGGCGACTTCAATATAGACATTTTGAATAAAGATAGCGTCAGTGCTAAAATGTTTTCAGACTTTTTAAAATATAACAGTCTTGTCCAATATGTTAGTTAATGAACCAACACACTTTTCTCATAACAGGGAAACCCTTATTGATGTTGTTTGTTCCGATGCACAGGTGTGTTCTGTTCTAGTAGACTATATAAAAGACCTCAGCAGTCACGCAATAGTTACATGTGAACTTAATATGCCGAAAGTACGCATCATATCTAAACAAGTTACACTCAGACCTCTAAAGAATATCGACATTGATCTTTTTAATCGAGACTTAGCTAATATTAGTTAGGACAGCGTAGAGATGTTACAGGACATTAATGACATGGGTGACTCATTTAACTCTAAAGTAATAAATATATTTAATATACAGGCTCCAGTAAAAAATATACGTTTTAAAAACAACAATTATCCCTGGGTCACATACAAAATTAAGTGTATGATGAGAGACCGCGATGATGCACAAATACGAGTTAAAAAACCAAATCTGATTCACACAAACCCTATTATAAGGAACTTAAAGCTATAGTTAACACCGCAATTGTTTCCGAGAAAAAAGCATATTTTAAATTATATATAAATTCTAAAATTAAGCAGCCTAAAATAATGTGGAAACATATTAAACAGCAAGTTAAAATAAATTGCAAAAACATGTCACTTCCCGAACATGTTTGTGATCCAAATTTGTTAAATGAACATTTTCTAAATATTCCAGGGGAATCTGATGTTTCGATTTCTACCCTTACATACTTCGAATTCAATCCCTTTACTGCCACCTCGTTTGATTTTAAATTGGTCACCGAGTGTGAGGTAACTAAGATCATACTTTCCTTACATTCGAACGCTGTGGGTTGCGACGGAATATCGCTTGATATGCTAAAATTGCTGCTTCCAGACTATCTTAAGACAACAACATCAATAATAAACAGATCGTTTGAGACAAATTCCTATCCTGCTGCCTGGCAGGAAGCACTCGTCAAACCTATACCTAAAACAAATAATCCAGTTGAACTTTGTGAATTGCATCCTATCAGCATATTACCTTGCCTGTCTAAGGTATTGGAAAAAATTGCCTCAAACCAAGTTACCAAATACTTGGAAAGTAATAATATTCTTCCAGTATATCAATCTGGGTTTCGAAAGAGGCGTAGCACTACAACTGCTTTAATGGAAGTGATAGATGACATTCTGGAATCACAGGCCGGAGGACAGGGTACATTTTTAACATTACTGGACTTTTCACGCGCATTTGACATGCTGAACATTTCTTTGTTACTTTCAAAGCTCTCCTATTATGGGGTCAGTGCCAAGACTTTGAAATGGTTTGACAGTTACTTTAAACACCGCTGTCAGCAGCAGGTAGAAATTCAGAATAGCATTAATGGGTTAATCTCTCTATCCACTGGCCGCCGTGTACAACGTGGGGTGCCACAAGGTTCTATTTTGGGGCCTTTATTAATTATTGTGTACAGTGCTGATATAATTAATGAAATAGAGCACTGTACATATCACATGTATGCGGATGATTTGCAGCTATATATATCATGCAAACCTTGCGGCACCGTTCAGGCAGTAGCGAAGATGAATTCAGATCTGAATAAAATATCTTTATGGTCTGAGCGTAATATATTAATGTTGAATCCAAAAAAAACCAAGTTTATAATATTAGGTACCCCTACACAGATACAAAAACTTGATTCAAAAAAGCCTCCTATTATTATAAATGGAGAACCCATCTCTAGAGTCACGGCGGCAAGAAATCTTGGTATTGAGATGGATCAGAATTTACGGTTTGAAAAGCATGTAATGGATACTGCTCGTAACTGTTTCTATAGATTGAAATTGTTATACCGCATTCGTAACTGTCTCTGAAAAATTGCGAATTGATCTTTGCGACTCATTAATTTTGTCAAAGTTTAATTACGCTGATGCAATCATTGGACCTCGTTTTCTCATGCGTACTAAGAAATTAATACAGAGAGTACAGAATGCTTCCGCCCGTTTTTGTTTTAATGTACCACCTTGTACACATGACGCCCTTTTTAAACAACGCCAAAATATTGAAAACGGATCTCGGTAGACGACTGCACTTTGCTACAATGTTGTTTGGCATTGTAAGAAGCAACGAACCAATATATCTCTACAGTAAATTGTCTTGGGCTAAGGATCAGAATAGGAAGTTCAGTACCAGGTCATCTTCATACAAATTGGAGTATCCCTCCTACTGCTCGGCGGCATTTAGAGGTAGTTTCAGATATAGCGCAACAAAGTGCTGGAACAACTTTCCACCCCCGCTTCGTGACCTGAAATCAATTAAATCATTCGCAATAAAATATAAATCATTATTAATTGACGAGTAAGTAAATAGTATCGAAATATAATAAACAACCGATGTGGTAAATTAATATTTGATTATTAGATTTATTTTATTAGAGTAATGTATTGTATTTTCCCTGTTCCCATTATACGAGTGCCTACATAATATGGCTAGTTTATTTATTTATTTATTCATTCAAGTAAAGTATGCATACATTTTCATAAAGGAATGCAGTGACGATGATTATTTCTACTTACATTCATTTTACGGCCACTGTATTACGGCAGCGTGTATCCATTTCCTGCTCTCCAAACAAATTGCTCTTGCAGTATAAAAAGATGCTTGTTACTGTTATTAGTTAATATTAAAATACGTAAAACAAATTTTAAACAATCCGAACGAATCGTAGAATAAATATAGGCGAAAACCGTTATCAGTTGATTATGTTACTGTCCGTACGATCGTGAGCGTGTCCAAATTACAACACAGCGGGGGTCGGACTGAAAATCAGTGCCGTACGCGCCAGTCGCCGCGGCGTTAGCTGAGTCCGGTCCATCTCGCGGGTTACGTTGCAGCACAGATGTCCTTTACTTAATTTTATTTTTATTTCTTGTCCATGTCTTGTTTTTGTTATAACTTAATATCTTTTCTTTATATTTTATTAGTTATGTGTTTGTAATTGTAAACCGTGAATAAAGATATTTTTATTATTATTTATTATTATTTAATTCCTGAATTCGAGCCAATGTTGAAAGAGCAAACGTTCGACTTGTGGCTCGACAAGGTTGATGCATGCTCCGAAATTTATGACTGGAACGACCTGCAATCGGTTCATTATGCTAAACCAAGACTTATTGGACTAGCAAGACTTGGTACCAAAGCTTGCCCTCTATTAAGCACACCTGGTTTGAATGGAAAGCAATGTTAAGAGAGTCGTTCCCAGCCACCGAAAACAATGCTGATTTAACTGATATGTTTAATACGAAGACGCGTCCTGGGGAATTGTTAGAGTTATATTATTTTGCAAAAATCATTTTATTAAATAGATGTAAAATTTTTGGAAAGCAAGCTGTAGACTGTCTCCTCTATGGTATTGAAGTATTCTATCTATGGTATTAAAGGGGTTCGCGTAGGTGCTCAAGCCGCCAAATTTTATAACCCCGAAGATGTGCTTGAATTTTTAAAAACTGTCAAATTACGAAACCATAATCTAATAGAATATAATAGTAGGTTCAAATACAACATTAAACGACATTCAACCAAAAACACCTATTAGCTCCACTTCGAAGAATAACTCTAGAGGACCTATTAGGTGTTTTAATTGCGACACTCTTGAACATCCCAGTTACAAATGGCCGAAGCCACTAATGAAATCTACGCTTTGCAATTATTTAGGCCACGAGTCCTTGCACTGTCCAAAAGAGAATCCACAAACGGGTAAGAATGTTCTCGAAGTCTTAACTTCTGACTGCATAAATGACAAATATAAAATTGCAATAACGATAAATGGCATTGTGGCAATAGGCCAGGTGTATTTAAGCAGCGAGGCCACGTTGATTCGTAAAAGCGAAGCTTTGAAGTTAGAATTGATTTAAACTGGAGAGAAGTAGATGGACCACATTTAAGAAGATTGACAAATGCATCATATTTGCCCCTAGGTTGTGGCAGTGGCAAGTATAGGAGTACAAAATATCTTGGAGAAGAACATCGAAGTTCTTATTGTAGAAGATCATATTTTGATAAATTGCCATGTATTATTAGGACACGTTTACAGAAAGACCTACGCTAAAGATTATTAAGAGCCCAACTGTGTTAAGATTCGAACGGTTAGATTATGACCTAAACGAACAGAACCATAAATTACAACTAAGTGTTGTTAGTGGCATAACCGTTGGTGTTGGCGAAATGAAGTTACTTGCTGTTGAATCCAATACACCATGCAAGGATTGCGTTTACATTAATGGATCCGTGAGGGACAGATGTGGTCAAGAGTATTACCTCTTACCAGGCGATAACCAATTAGCGGTACTTGTTGTAGTCTGCTAGTTCAAAATCTAGGCATCAACCCTGTACAGTTCAAGGATAAATCTCGTATTACACGGGCTAAGTTTGTTGGATCTAACAGGACTATAATGAAGGTGACTAATGATTTCACCCTTGCCACTACAGGCGTGCCTAACTGCGGAGACAATTTGACAAAAGTACAGAAAAACGAATGTCATGATTTACTTGCAAAATACAAAAATTGCTTTTCGACAGGAACACATGACCAAGGATTTACCTACCTCACGGAAATGGAAATCCATCTCAAGGATTCTTTTCTAGTAGTGTATAGACCATATCGAATGGCTCATTTTAAGCGTAAACTAGTTCAAGAGATGATAGATGATATGCTAAAACATGGAATAGTACGAGAATCGAATTTTACCCATACCAGCCCAATAGTCTTAGTCAAAAAAAAATCCGGAGAGAAGCGTCTCTGTGTGGACTACCGCGCTTTGAATAGTCACACCAGACGCAACCACTACCCTTTTCCTATGATAGATTACTTATTGGACCAACTCTCTGGCCACTCCTTATTCACATCTTTAGATCTAGATTCTGGATACCACCAAATACCAATGGCAGAGAAATCTCGAGAGAAGACTGTATTCGTTACACCTTACGGACAGTACGAATATAACTGCGTACCTTTCGGGCTTGCTAATGCTCTAGCTGTATTTCAAAGGACCATCCACAAAGTTTTAAATAAAGCTAAGATTGGATTTGTAGTTATTTACATGGATGACATCCTAATACTGGATATTTAGTGTGCAGTCTGCTGATGAGGAAATTAAACGTTTAAGAGAGATTTTGGAAGATCCAGAAGAATCCAAAAGTTTTTGGAAGACGTAAAAAATATACCTACTGTCAAAAATAGTCAGGTATTCCGCGTGCTACCGGATGGCACAACTAGATAGTTCCGAAGGGAGTCCGCTGGCAACTTTTAAAGGCCAATCACGACGACATAGGTCATTTCGGTTTCAATAAGACACTAGAGCGAATACAGTTCCAAATCGGGTTTTCAAAAATGCGTAAAATCATTAAAAAGTACGTGTTGGCATGTTTGGAATTTGCACATCATAAACTACCTTCGGGAGCCAAAGAAGGATTTCTCCATCCTATCCCAAAGATCGATATTCCGTTTCATACGCTACACGTCGATCACGTAAGACCATTCTTGCGAAGCAAACGTGGTTTCACATACATAGTAGTGCGAATGCGGCCGCAGGTGGAGCACTCGATCCTCCAAGCGCACACCGCGCGAGCGATGCTCCGACCGGTATTGACATCCAAGTTGCCGATACATATTAAACTGTGGGTGTACAAAACATACATCCGTTCACGGCTCACCTACGCGTTGGCGGCATGGTATACGCCGGTGGCTGAGTCGCAGCGCCGCCGTCTCCGAGCGCAGCAGAACCTTACCCTTCGAGCGATCGTGGGCACGGGCCGCTACGTTAGGAACTAGTTTGTGGCCCGGTTGGCGAGGCGTACGAGTATGTACGACCGAGCCGACAACGGGCCTCATGCCCACCTCAGGGGCATTGCGCCCTTGCACGCTCGTCCCCCTGACGGCCGCCCGTTCCCGCGGGAGCCGGAGGGGTTGGACGATGCCTTCTAGCATCGATGGTCGGCGAATGACGACCACTGACCATTACACCGTCAGTTTGACGGGGTGACATCACCAGGGGGCGGTTGACCCCCCGAGACTGCCCGGGTAAAGAGGGGATCCTCGAGGAAAAATCCAACAGTACCCGACCCGGATATGAACCCAGAACCTCCCGATCGGCAGTAGGGCTTGCAACCGCAAGACCAACGAGGCAGTCAACATGTAAATATTTAACAACATTTAAAAGAACGCGAAATCAATTTATCATAGGAAAATATAAATAAATGCATTCGATAAATGCATGAAATCGTGTATTAGATCTGTTAACTGGTCTGCTATTGTGTGACCTCACACCTATCCATTACATTTTTTAAGAGTTTGTGCATTAGGTAGCGCTAGACGACTTTTTAAATAAACTTTTGCTACGTCATTCAACACATAGCTCCCTGTTGCCCCACATAATGGTTTAAACTTCTTAATTGCACTTCATTTGAGCCTTGACTACATGCTTAATTTTATGTGTCGCATATAATACATTTAAAACAGAGTCAATAATCTACTATTCTGCAATATCTATGAAAACAGCCATGATATAATTTTGAAGCCCATAGCTGTAGCGATACAAGCGATGAAGTGGATACATATTTATGAAACATCTGACGTATACGTATTTTTGAAACATACCGCGTGTACATTCTTTTGCAACATATGGTGCGTACATTAATTTGAACACTTGGGTGTATACATTTCATTGCTCGTGACTGTGTGTTAAAATATTTTCACGTCAAAACAGCGCCAAAACGTAGAAGCCAGTTTACTGAATTGCGTTCCGTTTTAAACAGTAACCAGTGTAGCTAACTATAAAGGAACGGCTTCGCAGTGTACTAAATTAACGTCACACCTTACAGTCCTCGCACTGCATATCGGAACATAGCCATAATGTACAATGTCACTTCGTGACTTGTGAGTGTTGTGCGTCAAATTTATTCTATTTTTCTATCGATCAATTTACATATTGTAAAATTTTTTTTCTATAGACTTGCTTTAATTGTACGTGAAAACGCTGCTTATTGATATACAGTTATCTGAAAATGAATATAAAATTTAATTTGGTCAAATTGAGTCTTTTGTCCTTGTGTATAATATATAATATACTGCCATTCACGCAGTTTACCGTTCTATATTCTTTTCAATAGTATAATTTATTTATAATTTTCTCTTTACTCACAATTCTGTCCCACACCATGGAAGTCAATCCTTTGAATATATTTTTTGTAAAGTCAGACAGCAAAGGAGATCGTTTGCTATTCAGATATCCTTATACTACTGAGAATAAAGACGAAAATAAGCAAAAAAAATGTGGTCGACACAATCCATATGCAATCAATTCCACCGAAGACCTGCTTCAGAATTCGCAGACTCAAACATCCAACATTTGTAAAGGTAATCTTCAAATTAATCATTTGTTTTGCTTCTAATCTATGAAATCCTTAAAATATTCTCAGATTTCTTCAATTTACTTGTTTATTTTAGACTGGCATATATTGGTTTAAAGATATTTATTCTCATAACGACTTACATTAGTCACTTACATGAGAACAGAAAGAATAACAAAATTTTAATTTGTCATGTTCGTCATTATAAGAATTAGTACTCAATTAACACATTCTTCTATTTTGTGAATTTTTTTAAGACATATTCTGCTAATTTTGTTTTGAATGTGTTAAATGAGTGTACATTTTTTATGTGCGTGGGTATATTGTTATAAAGCTTTGCTCCTTCATATGTTAGTGTTTTTCTACCATAGGATGTTCTAGTTTTAGGTAGGACAAGAAAGCTGGCTCTTCTCGTTCTTCATTGTCTGAGGTGTTTAGCTTTTGTGAAAGTGATACTGGAATGAATGTTTTTGTTAATAATTTTCTGGATTAAAAGAAATGAGTGGTAAATGTATGACTGTTATATGGTCATAATTTTTTTTCAATATAGATTTTTGAGGTGGATGTTCTAAAAGGAAATTCGAAGAGTATTTTTATGACTTTATTTTGAGCTACTTGTAGGTTAGCTAGTTTAGTTTTGGTAGCACTTCCCCAAAATTCAATAATGTACATAAGGTGTGGTTTGACAAGACTGTTGTAAATGGTGTAACGTAAATTTCGCAGAATGCATCCTACTAAATTCCTAATAGAGCCACAAACAGACATTAGTTTGCTTCTTATGTGTTCAATTTGATTGTTCCAAGTCAACTATATGAGTTGTTTATTCATACTGCATGTTCACCTTGTTAGTATTATTAATTTTTAATATGCTTTTATTAGCTTTGGTTGTAAGAGCATTTAGGGACTTATTATAAAACGTGTTTGTCATCGACACGCTAAGAAGAAGAAGCTTTGGTTGTATCTATGTATGTTTGTAACGGCCACTTTGAACATGATTTTGACCGACTTTGAAATGTCGGATTAATTTGAATTTTTGCACACTCATCAAGGTTCGATGACAATACAATAATATGAAAAAATCATCTTTATATCCTTTCTAGGACCTTCACAATTATATTTTATGTAATGCATGCAACACATAACCTGCCATCTTAGTCAAAAAGAAATAGCGAAACTATTAATAAATAAAGGCGCTGTTTTAAACTGCTGAGTTGTTTCAAGGTAAGACCCTACCCTTTTTTGTGCTGCAGCTAATAGGGATATCTCTGCAATTTAAATCAGCTCCTTTATTTATTAATAGTTTCACTATTACTTTTGACTATAATAGCAGGCTATGTATTGCATGCAATACACAAAGTCATTATTTACAATAGTGTTGGGACTAAGTCCCAATTTTAACAGCTCGTCAACAATATCAGCGGTCTGATTCAACCGCTGTACAAATTAATAGCTTGATATTGACATAAAAATAATCATCGACCCATTAACATTCCACTGTTGGAATACGGGTCTCCTCTCATATTGAGAGGGTTAAGGCCG